>CM043866.1:4185000-4485000 GCA_023846275.1 Vanilla planifolia
TTCTCTCTTTTCATCCTCATCTTCATCTTCAACTTCTCCTTCTTCTTCTTCTTCTCTTTCTTCTTCTCCTCCTTCATCTTCTTCTTCACCTCCTTCTTCTTATTCTTCCCCTTCTACGTCTTCTTCTTCTACATCTTCTACTTCTCATTTCTCTTCTTCTTATTCTTTTTCTACTTTTTCTAATTCTTCTTCTTCTTTTGCTTCTTCTTCTCTTTCTTCTTTTCCTCCTTCTCCATCTTCTTCTTCTTCTCCTTCTTCTCCTTCTTTTTCTCCTTCTCCTTCTCTTTCTACATCTTCTTCTTTGTATTCTCCTTTTTTTATTCTTTTTTTCTTCTTCTCCATCTTCTTCTTCTTCTTCTTCTTCTTCTTCTTCTTATTTGTAGTCGTCTTCTTTTTCTTCTTCTCCTTCTCCTTCTTCTTCTCCTCCTCCTCCTTCTCCTTCTTCTACTTCTTCTCCTCTTTCATTTTATTCTTTGGTTACTCCTCCAACTTCACATCCTTCTTCTTCTCCTTCTTCATTTTCACCATGTTCTTCCTATTCATCTTCTTCTTCTTCTCCTTCTTCTTCTTCTACTCCTTCTCCTTCTTCTTCTTTTCCTTCTTCCTCTTTTTCTTCTTCTTCTTCTTCTTCTTCTTCTTCTACTACTTCTTCTTCTTCTTCCTCTTCTCCTCCTCCTCGTCCTCCTCATCCTCCTTCTTCATCCTCTTCTTCTTCTTTTTCTTCACCTTCTTCTTCTTCTCCTCCTCCTCTTTCTTCTCCTTCTTTTCACCTCCTTCTTGTTCTTCTCCTTCTTCTTCTTCTCTTTCTTCTTCTTCTCGTTGCTCTTCTTCTCTTTCCTCTTCTTCTCCTTTATATTCTTCTATTTCTCCTTCTTCTTCTTCTTCTTCCTCTCCTTTTTTTGTTGTCTTCTTCCTCTACTTCTTTTGCTTCTTCTTCTTCTTCTAATTCTAATTCTTCTATTCATCTACTTCTTCTTTTTCTTATTCTTTTTCTTCTACTTCATCATCATCATCTTCTTCTTCTTCTTCATCATCATCTTTTTCTCCTTCTTCCTCTTTTCTATTACTACTTATTTTTCTTGTTCTTCATCTCGTTCTTCTTCTTAATCATCATCATCTTCATCTTCATCTTCTTTTTCTTCTTCATCTTCTCCTTCTTCTTCTTCATCTTCATCTTCATCTTCATCTTCTCCTTCTTCTTCTTCATCTTCTTCTTTTCTTCTTCTTCTTTTTCTTCTTCTTTAACTTCTTCCTCCTCTACTACTTCATCATCATCACCATCTTCATATTCTTCTTCTTTTTCTTCTCATTTTTATTCTTCTTCTATTACTTTTTTTATTCTACTTCCCCTTCTCTTGCTTCTTCTTTTCTTCATCTTTTTCTTCTTCTTCTTCTTCTTCTTCTTCTTCTTCTTCTGCACCATCCTCTTCTTCTTCTTCTTCTTCTTCTAATTCTTTTTATTCTTCTTCCTCTTCCCCTTCTTCTTGTTGTTTTTCTTTTTCTTCTTCTTCTTCTTCTTCACCTTCTCCCTCTTCTCCTTCTTCTTCACCTTCTCCCTCTTCTTCTTCTTCTTCTTCTTCTTAATCTTCTTCCTCTTCTTCTTCTTCTTTTTCTCCTTTTTCTAAATCTCCTTCTACTTCTTCTTCTTCACCTTCTTCAACTTTTATTTCGTCTTCTTCTTATTATTATTCTTCTTCTTCTCATACGCCTTCTCTTTCTTCTTCTTTTACTTCTATTTCTTCTTCTTCTTTCTTCTCTTTCTTCTTATTCATCTTCTCCATCTTCTTCTTATTATTATTAATATTCATCTTCTACTTCTTATTCTTCTTCTTCTTCTTCTCTTTTTTCTTCTACTTCTTCTTCATCTACATGTTTTTCTTCTTCTTCTTCTTCATTTTTCTTCTTCCTCTTCTTTTTCTTCTTTTACCACTTCTCCATCTTCTTCTTCTTCTTCTCCTTCTTCTTCTATTCCTTTTTCTTCTTCTTCTTTTCCTTCACCTTCTTCTTCTTCTTCTACTTCTTATTCATCTTTGACTTCTTCACTATCTTGTTCTTCTTCTTATCCATCTTCTTCTTCTTCTTCTTCTTTTTCATCTCCTCTTTCTTCTTCTTTTATTACTTCTTTTTATTATGCTTCTCCTTCTCCTACTTCTTTCCTTCATCTTTATCTTCTTATTATTATTCTTCTTCTTCTTCTTCGTCTGCATCTTCCACTTCTTCTTCTTGTTCTTCTTTTCTTCTTCTTCTTCGTCTTCATCTTTTTTTTTGTTTTCTTCTTCTTCTTCTTCTTTGTCTTCTTAATCTTCCACCACTTCCTATTCTTCCTCCCCTTCTTCTTCATCACCATCATCATCTCCCTCTTCTTCTTCATCATCTTCTCACTCTTCTTCTTCTTCATCTTCTCCCTCTTCTTTTTCTTCTTCTCCTTCCTATTCTTCTTCTTATCCTTCTCATAATTCTTCATCTTTTTCTTTTTCTTCTCCTTCTTCTTCTTCTTCTACTACTTCTTCTTCTTCTCCATCTTCTTCTTCTTCTCCATCTTCTTCTTCTTCTCCTTCTTCATTATCCTCTCCTTCTTCTTCTAATTCTCCTTCTTCTTCTTCTTCTTCACCTTCTTCTACTTCTTCTTCTTCTTATTCTTCTTATTCTTCTTCTCATACTCCTCTTTCTTCTTCTTCTACTACTTCTATTTCTTCTTCTTCATCTTTTTCTTCTTATTCATCTTCTCCATCTTCTTCACCATCTTCTTTTCTTCTTATTCTTCTTCTTCTACTACTTCTTATTCTTCTTCTTCTTCTTCTTCGACTTCTACTTCTTATTCTTGTTATTCTTCTTCTTCTCCTCCTCCTTCTACTTCTTCATCTTCGTGTTTTTCTTCTTCTTCTTCGTTTTTCTTCTTCCTCTTCTTTTTCTTCTTTTACCTCTTCTTCTTCTTCTTCTTCTACTACTACTACTTCTACTTCTTTTTCTTCTTCTTCTCCTTCACCTTCTTCTTCTTATTCTCCTTCTTATTCATCTTTGACTTCTTCACTATCTTCTTCTTCTTCTTATCCTTCTTCTTCTTTTTCTTTTTCTTCTTCTTCTTCTCCTTCTTCTTTATTTTCTTCTACTTCTTCTTCTACTTCTTCATCTTCTTCTTCTTCTACTTCTTCTTCTTCTTCTTCATTTCTTCTTCTTCTTCATCATCATCATCATCATCTTCTTCTTCTAGTTCTTCTTTTTCTTCTTCTCTTCTTCTTCTTCTTCTCACTCTATTTCTTCTTCTTCTCCTTCTCCTCTTCATCTTCTTTTTATTCTTCTTCTTCCTCTTCCTCCTCTTCTTCTTCTTTTTCTTCTTCTTCTTCTTCACCTCCTCCTCCTTTTGTTCTTCTTCCTCTCCTTCTCTTATCCTTATTCTTATTATTATTCTTCTTCTTCTCCTTCTTTTTCTTCTCCTACTTCTTCTTCTCCTTTTACTTCTTTCTCTTCTTCTACACCTTTTTCTTCTTTTGTTGCTTCTTCTTCTTCTTTTTCTTCTTCTTCTTCTTTGTCTCCATCCTAGTCTCCCTCTTTTCTTTCTTTTTCTTCTTCTTCTACATCTTTTTCTCCTTCTTCTACTACTTTTATTTCTCCTTCTGCTTCTTCTATTTCTCCTTCACCTTCTTTTCCAACTTCTTCATCTTTGTCTTATCATTCTTCTTCATCTTCTTGTCCTTTTTCTTCTTCCTCTTCTTTACCATCTTCTTCTTCTTCTTCTTGCACCACTTCTTTTTCTTTTGCTTCTTCTTTTTCACTTCTTCTTCTTTTTCTTCTTCCTCTTCTTCTTCTTCCCCATCTTTTTGTTCTTCTTCTACTTCTTCTTATTCTTCTTCTTCTTCCCCATCTTTTTCTTTTTCTTCTTCTTCTTCTTCTTCTTCTCCTTATTCTCCTTCTTCTTCATCAAATTCTCCTTCTTCTTCTTCTACTTCTCCTTTTTCTTCTTCTTCTTCTCCTTCTTCTTCTCCTTCTACTTCTTCTACTTCTATCTCTTCTCCTTCTTTTTCTTCTTCTTTTTTGTCTTCTCCTTCCTCTTCAGCATCTTCTTCTTTTCCTTCATCATCATCATCTTCTTCTTCTTATTCTTTGACTTCTGCTTCTTTTTCTTTTCTTCTTCTTCTTCTTCTTCTTCTTCTTCTTTTCTTCTTCTACTACTTCTTCTCATCTTCTACTTCTTCTTCCTCTTCTTATTCTTCTTCTTCGTCTTCATCCTCTTCTTCATCTTCCTCTCCTTTTTCTTCTTTTTCTTTTTCTTCTGCTTCTTTTTCTCGTTCTTCTTTTTCTTCTTCTTCTTCTCCTTCCGCTTCTTCTCCTTATTTTTCTTATTATTTTTCTTCTTCTCTTTCTTCTTCTTCTTCTTCTTCTCCTTCTTCTCCTTCTTCTTCTTCTTATTCTTCTCTTTCTTTTTCTTTTCCTTCTTCTTCTCCTTGTTCTTCTTCTCTTTCTTCTTCAACTTTGTTACACCCCATTTTTCTTAGGCTGATTTTTTGGCATACATTTTTTTTTTTTTTTTACATATAGACAGCTCAGATCGTCCCATACCAACCTGAGTAGCCTACGAAAACATAGGATATAACACATCATTACACGCCTACTTTCCTTTAACAATGTGGATCCCATCTCCCGGGTACACCGTCAAATCAGGTTCATGACTCCTGAATTAACAGATGGACTCGCGCAATGTTACTCCTACTAGACCCAACACTCCTAACCCATACGGTAGGAGAACCGATCTAATAGAAGTCTGAACCCCCACGGTTAAGTTCCATAGTCATGTAATGACCTCACCATCAAACAAAAAGATATATAATATCCTCAGATAAAATATGGCACTCCACACACCATACTCCAAGACAATAAGATAAGACAGTAAATGGAAACTACATTACAAGAATAAGATCCAAGTCCAACAAGTGCAATATTATCCAACCAGAACATAAGTCAGAATTACCCTCACATATTACATGACATATGAGAATAACAATCTCATTAAATACATCCAACAACAACAATCAACTAACCAGAATATCTCAGACAATCACAAGTCAGATATCCTCTACAATCCTGCTGACCACGATCCCACCTAATCTGGTAGCGTCAAGTCTGCCGAGCCACTGAAAATATATAATACAGGAATGAGCTACGCCCAGTAGGAAAGACAGCTAGTAAAACTCACATGCAAGAGAAGGATAATCGCAAAAATATAGGAATACAGCATAACAATGTAAGGTGGATAGGCACTCTCAGTCCCAGACTCCGACCAACCACAGTCACCCCTAGTCACACCAGAGTAGCTCTCCTCTGGGCTTCCAAGTAGCGTGCCAGTGGGAACGCCCATCTCGAAACACGCATGGCGCCTAAACACCCGACACCGCAGCGTCTCTCGTCAATCAATCTCCTGGAGACTATAGACAGATCCAGTCACAAAATCTCTAGCCAACGTGAGACACCCCTGCCACCCTAAGGCGCGCAGGCCTACACACTTGGCTAGCCACTGTGAGACACCCCTGCCACCCTTAGGCGCGCAGGCCTACACACATGAACCAGGAGAGATCGACTCAGCCACCGTCCCAAAGAGTCCTCTACCAACAACTTCCATAGGAGCTCACGCCCCTACAGTCATTGCCAATCTCTAACTCCAAGATCCGACAACATGTGTCCAGGTACAACAAGGCGCATACCAGTCCACATGTATACTGTGGAAGCTAAGTCTGAACCGCATAGTTACCTACCACAACTACCCTAAAACATCATATAGGGTCTATAGTAGTCCGGTCCAGTATGCCAATCCATAAAATATGCCAACACTGAGTAACTGACTCAATCCATGCCATTGCCATCCAAGCAATACAACTGTCAATTACTGACTGTTCTGGTAGCATCCATGTACCATACCTCTGTCTGACTGTTTCCAGCTGTACTGTCATCACTGATAACATTTTTCCCCACTTCAGGCAATTTTTTTCTTTACCCACGGATCTCCAGAATTTTCGAAATTTCTCATTTCCAAATTTTCTGATTTTTCTTGAATTTCCTAAAATATAATAATCCCTAAAACTCAATTATCGAATTTTTCCTAAATTCGAAATATCAATTTTGCAATTTTATCCATTTTCCGAAATTCGGAATAATTACCGAATTTAAATTTCCGTTTATTCCATTATACCGCGCCGCACTTCCGTGAACCCGGTTCTCGCCGCCGGTTCGGCCTTCGCGCTGAGCCGAGAACCCCTTCTCACTGAACCGCGCCGAATCCCCTGAACCGGATCTCGCCACCGGTTCGGGCCTTCGCGCTGAACCAAACCCCCGCCGGTCGAAGTTATTAATCCGAATTCGGCCGACGCTTAATATATAATCTTAATAATTAATATAATCATTCTCTTAATAAATCAACTAATCCCTAATTAACCCTTAATTCGTCTCCTTCCTTCGCCCGTCATCCGCGAAACCCTAGCCGCCGCAATCGCCGACCAATACTCGATTTCCGGCAACTGCGAACAAGGAGAACATGTTCGTACTATCCTAACATTCCAATGATGTCACTAATTCCTAAGATTCAATCAAAATATCCGTCAAAGGAGTTTCATCCGATCCCTAATTGACAATTTATGAAATTAATGATTCCAGCATTTGAAAACCACCTTAACATGATTAAGCACATAATCAACTCAACATATGCTTGGTAAAATTTCTGAATTCGACGGTATAATTTTTTTTTTTGAAAACCCTAAACATGCTAAAATCAATAATTGCATTAATCAATTCCAAAAACCCACATTTCGCATGCTCAGGTAGTAATTTGCAAAATAACCCATATTTTTAACTTGCTAATTAACTGATTTAAATCTGAATTTCCTACCTCAAAGTCGCCGGCGACGGTGAGCCTCGTCCGCAGCTCGCCGCAGCTCCTCACCGAACGAATCCGGTATCAATCGACTCTCCTCGGTCCCGTGAATCTCCAGGCACAAAAAGCCCCTTGCCAGGCCGCCGGAATCACGCGCCGTACGCCGGAAAATTCCTCTCTATCGGTCGGTCGAACGAAACCCTAATCGTTCGCGAGGGTTTTATATTCCTGGCCGACACGGTGAAAACCCGTTACGCACCGTTGACACGCTTTCGACACGGTAAGCACCCGATCAGCCGGTTCAATCCCAACCGTCGATCACGACCGTCCGATCCGCTTATCAGAACGCACGCGCAAACTCACTCGGCGAACCGCCTCCGCCTCCGCTGAACCGTTCCGGTCCGGTTCACACGCGGTAAAAACCAATTTCCGGTTTAATTTAAATGGATTTTCGAATTTCTAAAAATCCAATAAATCTAATTAAACAGGGAAAATTTCTTAAAATTCACCTCGGTGCTCCGAAAAATCCCTAGAAATTTCAGAAATTCCAATAGCCTCCAATTGAGCTCCTGGCTCATCCTACTGTCGATCTGAAATCATCCAAGCCAAAAATTAATTTATTAAAGATTAACATAAAAATTTTTACTGGGTATAACATACTTCTTTTTCTTCTCGTTCTTCTTCTTCTTTTTCATCATCATCATTATCATCATCTTTTTCTTTTTCTTCTTCTTCTTCTTCTTCCTTTCTTCTTCTTCTTCTTCTTCTTATTCATCTTCTCCTTTTACTTCTTCTTTTTCTTTTTTTTCTTCCTCTACTTCTTCTTCTTCTTCTTCCTCTCCTTCTTCTTCTTCTTCTTCTTTGCTTGCTTCTTATTCTTCTCCTTCTTCTTCTTCTTATTGTTTTTTTTCTTCTTCTTCTCTTTTTTTCCTTTTTATTCTTGTTCTTCTTCTCCTCCTCCTCCTTTTCATTCTTCTTTTTCTTCTTTTTTTTCTTCTTCATCCTGGTCTCCCTCTTCTCTTTCTTTTTCTTCTTCTTCATTTTTCTCCTTCATCTACTACTTTCCTTTCTTCTTATGCTTCTTCTACTTCTCCATCACCTTCTTCTCTAACTTCTTCTTTGTCTTATCATCCTTCTTCATTTGGTTGTCCTTTTTCTTCTTTTGTTTCATCTTCTTCTTTTTTTCTTCTTTTTTTCTTCTTTTTTTCTTCTTTATGTTCTTCTACTTCTACTTATGCTTCTTCTTTTTCTCTCTTTTTTTCCTCTTCTCTCTCTTCATCTCTTTCTTGTTTCTCTCCTTTTTTTCTTTTCCTTCTTCTTTTTGTTCTTTTGCTTCTTCTCTTCCTCCAACTCCTCCTCCTTCTAATTCTCATGCTTTTCCTTTTTTTTCTTTCTTCTCCTTCTTCTCTTTCTTTTTCCCCTTCTTCAACTTCTCCTTTTTTTCTTTTTCATTGTCGTCTTTTTCCTTTTCTCCTTCTTCTTCTCATTTTTCTTCTCTTTCTTTTTCTTCTTCTTTTTGTACTTTTTATCTTTCTTTTCTTCTTATCCTACACATTCTCCTTCTTTTTCTACTTCTTCTCCTTCTCTCTTTTCTTCTTTTTCTTCTTATCCTTCATTTTTTTGTCTCTTTATTCTCCATCTTTTGAGTTATTATTCTATCAGAGAGAGATGAATTACTAGAAATAATATTTTTTTAGTTTTTTACAAAAATATTTAAAGATATTATTTGATAATATTTTTAAAGGCTTAAGCAAATCCTTAAAAATGATTTTGTATAAATTTTAATTTTTATTTAAAACTTGTTAATTTTTATAAAAATTTTGAAATAAAAAAATCAATGTTATTTAAATTTGTAAGCTAATGATTTTTAGGTGATTTAACTTAAAACAAAGATTACGTTCACCTTCGACAAAAACTAAGTTAAAACTAACACTCAAAATAAGACTTTCTTCAAATGATGTGTTGGTTAAACCCTCACAATAGATAAACAAACAGATGAGATATGCTACTATAACATTACAATAAAATCAATGGGACAGGTTACAACGGTTTTACAACTTAATGGGAACAAGTGCTAACGATTTGAATGTTTTGGCTTGAAATTTTCTTTTGATTAAATTAAAATTCATTTGTATATTTGTTCAAGATTTCTTCTATTAACAAAAACATTTTGATTACTAAAAGCATTAACAAGTTTATTAGCCATTGTAGTTTTTGTCATTCATATATCTATTTTGGATATTAACATCTAAATAATATGCCTAACATCTTAAAATAATGGCTAAAAGAGCCATTTTGTTCAATATAAATGATTTAAGATAGTTCAATCATGAAAACTGTGCAATCGAACAGATGAGATTCAAGTGGTACTGTTTGGAAATAAGATTTGTTCAGAATCATTAAATCTGAACACTAATCACATGATTGGAGTTCGTCCATATGTATGGAAGAAATATAGACTGTGCAATTGCAAAATAGTGTGATCAAATAAAGGATATAAAAAAGCATTATAAAAAGATGAAAGAGTTCAAGATCATTCGATTGTGAAATTACATGATTGAACGACTCTAGTTACTCTTGTAATTGAAAAACAAACCGTGTGAAAACAAATCTTTATTTTAATCCCACATTGCAAAGTATAAGATATAGTGTTTTTAATGCTTTTAGTGATCATATTAGGTAGCTTATTTTGGGTTGGCTAATGATGCATTAGACTTAATTTATAGATGTGAGATTAATTACCTAATTTGACATAATTTCAATCAGATTTGGGACTAATTTCTCGACCCGTTAACTGACTTGTTAACTATCCCATGCTTTGAAGTAGGTTACTATTGCGAACAGGTTTATGGAGTAAGCTTAAAATGTTTTTATTTATTAATTAATATAATTATGATATTTTTTTGCAACAAGTCAATTAAGATTTTTAAAGAAATAATATAGTAAAATGATGGTCAAAATATGATAGATAAAAAATATTAAAAAATTAAATATTATTCTAAAATAATTAATTTTAATTTAATTCATGTGACTTGTAATAAATATTTCAATCAATCTTAACTTTTTGATCAAAGTAAAGTTAAAATACTTAAAATTAATATTCAAATATATCTCTTGGTAATTCGTCACTTCAACCAAGATGATATTCACTAGATTTTATATTTGTTCATCTTCTTTTTTAAATCTCTCACGAACATAAGTATCAGTTATCTAAAATCTAAAAATGTATTTCAACAAAGGTATTAGAAATACTTAGAATTTATTATCATCAAATAAAATACTTTGATTAGGAGTTAATAATATAATATCTTTTTTTTTCTTATTCTTTTCTTTCTTATTTTTTTTCAACTTATCATTTTTCCTCTTGTCCTTCTTCTTCTTCTTATTTTGTTTCTTTTTGACCTCCTCCTCTTTATCTTCCTCTTCCTCCTCCTTCTTCTCCCCTTTCTCAACCACCTTCTTCTCCTCCTCTTCCTTCTTCACCTTCTATTTATTCTTCTCCTCCTCTTTTTTCTTATCCTTCTTCTCCTTCTTCTTCTTCACCTTCTTCTTTGTCTTCTTCTTCTTCTTCTTCTTCTTCTTCTTCTTCTTTCTCTTCTTATTATTCCTCTTCCTCTTCCACTTCTTTTTCGACTTCCTCTTCGTTTTCTTCTTTATCTTCCTTTTCTTTGTCTTCTTTCACTTCTTTGTGTTGTTCTTCTTATTCTTGTTCTTGTTTTTCTTCTTTTTTTTTCTTTTTTTTTTCTACTTCTTTCTTCTCCTTTTATTTTTCTTCTTTTTTTCTTTTACTTCTTTGTATTCTTCTTTTTATTTTTTTTTTCTTTTTTCTTTTTTTTCCTCAAATTTTTCTTCTTCTTGTTTATTATCTACTTCTTTTTCTTCTTTCTTTTCATATTATTATTCTTCTTTTTCTTTCTCCTCCTCCTCTTCTTCTCTTTATTCTACATTTTTTATTCTTTTTTTCTTTTTATTCTTTCTCTTCTTTTTTTTTCTTTTTCTTTCTCTTCTTTTTCTTTTTTTCTTCTTTTTCCTTTTTTTCTTCTTCTTCTTCTTCTTATTTTTTTTCTTTCCTTCTTCTTCTTCTTCTTCATATTGTTCTTCTTTTTTTCATCTTTTTTTATCATTTGGTTATTCTTCTTTATATCAATATTATTTTTTCGAACATTTGCTAATGATTTTGTTTGAGGGTGTTTTTTTTTTGAGTAAACAAATATGCTTTTAAATTATTTTTATAGTTTTTGTTACATTGAATTACTAAGTAAATTTTTATTAAAACTGAAAAACATCTTAATTGTCGAAAAAAGTGTTTTTATGAACGAATGAACGTGCCCAGCAAAAAATATTCCCTGGTGAACGAGGAAGCTTCGTATCCCATTACGATCCGAATAGGCGTTCAAATTTAATCTAATCATATTCGTCCACGTTTCAAATTTCCACGAGTCACTCTGCTATTTGTCCTTCATATTAACGTCGACGTGGCTCAAATATATTTCGTCTCTTTAACCTCTTTAGGCCACCGTGCTCCAGATAGCTCTCTCAGGAAAAGTGATAAATCCCATTCCCGGACACCAGGTGCGTCCTCTCGCTACTGACGTACAATCGCATCTAGCTTTCTGCCTGGATTCCAAGCGACCGTCGCCGTGGCTTCCAACGGTTCGCAGTCCCTCCACCGTCGGAAGATCGCATCGTCCATTCCATCGCAAACCCTAAACCCCCTACGATCGCAACTTACTGCTGATCCCGCCCTTCCTTTCTGGCAGAAGGACTGGTTCCTTGTTCTCCTGTTTCTGATGGCGCTTTCCTTCTTCGCACTGGCCGTGTTCCTTTACTTCGGCCTACAGCTGGAAGAGGCAGCCCCTTCGTCTGCGTCTGCCGTCACAACTGAGGGGGTGGAGGTTGGCGGTTTCTGTGAACTTTTGGTCTATATTATTTTTTTTTCTATTTTCTTCATTTCTTATCCATTTAACGTTTTTGAGAAGGTAACCTATGGGACTGTTCTTAAGTTCATGCACGAAAGGACCAAGTTCCGCTTGCACTCTCATGAGGTTCCGTATGGGTCAGGAAGCGGGCAGCAATCGGTTACTGGATTTCCTAACGTGGACGATTCAAATAGTTATTGGGTACGTGTTGTTTCATGTGTTTCGGTTCTTGAAATTCAATTTGGATTTTATTGCATTCTCCTTTATCAAGCCAATATCAAACTTGGATGGAGAGGAAGCTTTGATGTATGATGCTGGAAGTGTAGTGCATGGAGGTGTATCAAGATCACGTGGTGGCTTTGCTAAACTTGCAATTGGTGTTGAACTTTTCATCCCTTGCAGCCATGGTGAACTCAAATAAATGTTGCACCAGCCTTGAATCCACTATTAAGGGCCTTGTGTGAACTCAAAATGGCAGAGTAAACAATTTCCATGAGAGCAAACATACTAAAACTTTCTAAATATTCATGTTTGAAAATGTCTTCTTCAAAGCCTTTAAGGATCTTTCTTTTTACATGGAGCAAGGGGATGAGGGTAAAATATGCAACATGAAAAGGATAACTCGCCCTAGGGGTTTGGGAA
Source organism: Vanilla planifolia (assembly GCA_023846275.1). Classification (NCBI taxonomy): domain Eukaryota; kingdom Viridiplantae; phylum Streptophyta; class Magnoliopsida; order Asparagales; family Orchidaceae; genus Vanilla; species Vanilla planifolia. Next base: position 4,197,421 of record CM043866.1, read on the forward strand.
CCACATAGGACAGTCCAGTAGGAATTGCATTGGGAGGTCGTACAATCACCTAGGGCATTTTGGCCCTAAAACTACATTGGCCATTATAATGGGATTGCCTTGGCTGGACCAATCAATGTTTTTAGGATAAGATCTAGATAAGCTATTGAATCCTTCCCATTGTTTCCTGAATTCACCCATGATGATCTAGGCATTGCTTTGGAAAATCTAGGTAATCCTTGTGCCTCTAGTAAAAACCACATATAGCTTTGAATGTGGTCAAGATGAGTTGGAATTTTCCTAGAGAATATCCAAAGATCTTACCAAGATGTGTGATGCTTTACCATGTCTTCATGATCTTTGATATATTTGGCCCTAGGCATTGCAACAAACTACAACCATAGGTATAACATCTTATGCATACACACACACACACACACACACACACACACACACAAACATACACATGGTTAGAAAAAACAAAAATTCATATAACAAAAAAGTTGATTGTCTCCATAGCTATATGACATTTGTGATAGTTTGATGGTCATTTGATTTTTCTTTTTTGGTTTCCATTATGTCAATTCCCCTCTGAAAACTTATTGTCCTCAAGTTGCAGTGTTTTAAAGAGGTGACTGCTTAAGCTTGGCTAAGTTAACTTGCATTGCCCAGTTTGAATGTCATTGTGCGAACCCTCTAAAATACTATGGGGGAACTTCTCATCATTTAAGTTTTTGTGACTATTGGGTCATCAACCTTTATATCAAGTACAATAACTTAGCACATTATGAGATTGCACAACACTTTTTAGCTAATGTAATGATTGCTCAACAATGTTATGAAGTAATTTCAGCCATTCAATATTATCAACGACGTCTCTAAGTGAAGTGGAAAACATGAAGAAATGGAAACTGGAAAACAATAACTTAACACTAATTGTGGGTAGTTGAAGAGTTATCATGCAACTTGCTTTGATACCAACTTGATAGGATGGGATACGTGGTTAGAATGTAACTTCCCCCCCCCCCCCCCCTCAAAAAAAGATAATATGGCAATGACGGTGGTTTTAATGTGAAGAAACACACAAAAGTGCAAGAGAGCACAAAGTTACACAAATCAAGATTGGGAGAACTTTGTCACAACAGCATTACAATGGGAAGATGAATACTTTTTTGGAGTATGGAGTAGGAATATTAGAGAGCATTAAACATAACACTTGTTGTCTAGCAAATTCTCTAACAACCCATGAAATTTTAGACCGATTTGATGTGATTTATGGGAGCTATATTACTAAATCTTGGAATTGCACAAAAAATGCTATTCTATTTGGACATATTTGGAAGGAACTTCTATTAGACAACCTTGAGCTGTAAGTTTTAGAGACCTTGAACAATCGAAGGAATTTTATCATTTTAAATTTTACTATCTTCTCAACCTTTATGTTCACCTTGAGTTGATATGGTCCCTTTTATAAGCAAATATTCCTCCCTAAATAAGCCAAGATTCAAATCTGACACTTTTTAGAAAGTCCAATTAGAAAACAAAAGAATGAATTTAATCAAAGAAATACTTCTACACATGCCAAAAGATAAACAATTGGACATTTATTATAAATACTGATAAATGAATAAAACATTTGTTTACTTTGATCGTATTACACTTACCACCGATAATATAGCACATAATAAAAAAGGATTTGGTCTAAATCTAGGTCCATAGTTACTCATCTTTACTTGGTATAAGATGCTTGAAGATTCAAAAATTTATATTTGAAATCTCAATCGTAGATCCAAAATATAACTACTAGAAAGCATCATAGATATGAGAATCGAGAGCATATTGCTTGAGGCCAAAACCTCAAGACTCTTGTACTTGAGGCCAAAAACATGATACCCTTTTGTATATAGTTAGCCACTCGAGAACCTGGGTAAGCCCCTTGAGATCCCACTCTTGAGTTTTAGTCACTCAATGTTAACCCCGTAAAGCTTAATCCTTAGGCTTAACCTCCCATTGCGAACATCATCGGCCAAACTAATTAACCTTACCACATTAATAAGAGTGGTTGGTGAGGACATTAATTGTTAGGATTTTCGATGCCCAAGAGCTAGTCACATGCGCCAGCACTTCCATATAATAAAGATATCTATTTTCATGTATACAGTTAAGATGGAGTCTGAAATTATATTCTGAGCTCAAATTTTACACCTGAGACATAAAAAGAATAAAAAATAGCCCATTGAACCCATTCTTGCAAGCTTTGTCGATCTTCGTAGCCTTTGTTGATGACTTCCAGACTGAACAAACATGGAATTATTGACACCAACACACCATTCGACTGGTCAACAAAACAGTTTGTGCGACTTGTGAGCACACACAGAACTGTCGATTTCACGCCAACCTGCCAATCTAACCCGCTCTAGCAAAATAGTTTGCACTACCTATAAATGCAATAGAACTGCCTATGCTACACTGATCTGCCAGTTTGATCTACCAGCAAAGTAATTTGCACGATCTGCAAATGCATACGAAGCTGCCCACATAATGCCAACCTACCAGTAACGCAACTTGCTAAGGCACACGGAATTCTTCGCATTTGCTCAACTTGTATCTTATCTCCTTCAAAATTACTTTGGAGACCTTGAACATAAGGTTGTGGGAAAATTTCTAAAAAATCATTTAGATTAGTTTTATAGAGTTTGGAGATGATGTGGTGAGGAAAATTAATGAAAACTAGAGGGAAATAAATAGCTTGATGAGGAAGGAGAGCAATATGGATTTACACATAACTTAAGAGAGAAAATAAGAGTAATTTGTTCTAAAATAAAAGAGGATTCAGGGATGATAAAAACACTCTTTTTTTTGGTTTTTTTTAAAATGAGGTTTAAGTTGGAGTGGATAGTATTCACCTAGGCTTGAGAGGAAGCTTGGAGATGACAATGTAAGCGTAATGCATGGAGGAGCATTATGGTGACATTGGTGGCTTCATTGCACTTGCCAATGGTGTTGAGAAACCTTGGTGAGCTCAAGACAATGTTGCACCATCCTTGTATGAATTTTAAAGGGCCTTTGATGAACTCAAAATGGAGAAAAAAAATGGAAAATGAAAGAGGACTAAGGGGACATGAAAGGATAGCGAAACACAAATTTATTTTTTTTATTGATTTTATAAAAACGAGAATTGAGTTGGGGTGAACAGCTTTCATCGAAGCTTGGGAGGAAACATGGATATGACAATGGAAACATAGCACATGGAGGGGCATTGGGATGACATGGATTCGTTGCACTTGGTATTGGAGTTGGATTTGAAACCTTACAGCCTCTGTGGACTTGTGAACTCATGACTGCATTGGCCTCAAAGTCACCATGGAGGAGCATTGGGATTTGAAACCTTGCAGCCACTGTGAACTCATGACTATGCATTGGCCTCAAAGTCACCATGTAGGTGTGATTCATTTCCATGGGAGTAAACACGTGAAAGCTTTATAAATGACCAGGTTCAAAAATCTCCTTTTTTTAAGAGTCTTAAATGGGCCTTCTTATATATGGAGAGAGGTGTAAAGGATGAGGGGCAAAATAGGCAACATTTGAATACTGAATTACCTTTGGCAGTCCTAGAATTACACTAGGTGGTTTAATAAGAACTACCTTGGGCGATCTGATTAATTTGTTCAAGAGCCTGCATAAGATGTTGAGCCTGTTTCATCGTTTGTCCAAATTGCCTTTCATGGTTTGGAGATTTCTTGGGATGGTCCAAGTAGACCTTGGACAATTGGGAATAACCATATATATAGCTTTGATTATATTTGAGTTGAGCTGAGATTTGCCCAAAAACATCCAAAAATCCTACTGCAGTACATGTTTGTCTATCTCCCCATGATCCTCAGTACACATGGTCCTAGACATTGTGACAAGATATGCCGTAAGTATGGTAACTTGTATATGTACACATGCATATAATTAGAAAATATAAAAAATACATATGTAAAATATTGATGGCTTGCTTGATGACCAAGTGATGTTTGCAACAATCTGGTGATTGTTTAATATAATGTTGCCTACTAGTAGGTCAGTCTTCCTTGGGCCACACCTTTATTTGAATTTTAGCTGTGATTTTATGGTAGGTGTAGTAATGGCTGGCTTACATCGATATAGTTGAAGTGTTAGGCAAGGAGAGTTTCTTAGTTGTGATGGATGACCTCAATTATTGTCCCTTTCCGTTAAGGAAATGATTTATTGATGGCTGCTAGATGATCAAGCGATGATTGCAACAATCTGGTGATTGTTTAATATAATGTTGCCTACTAGTAGGTTAGTCTTCCTTGGGCCACACCTGTATATGAATTTGAGCTTTGATTTTATGGTAGGTATAGTAATGGCTGGCTTACATCGATATAGTTGAAGTGTTAGGCAAGGAGAGTTTCTTAGTTGTAATGGATGACCTCAATTATTGCCCCTTTCCGTTAAGGAAATGATTTGTTAGTTGCACTGATTGCCTAAGACTTGGAAAATAATCTGAGCCAAGTGATACTCCCCTGTGTGTTGGGTGGAGCAGTATTGTCATAGGCACTTTTAAAAGCAGTGTTTTAATACTGGAAACATTGAAAGGGAACTCTAAAACATGAGCAATGCCGAATTTTGAAATAACTAGGATGCATGCCCATGGAATACAAAAAATATATATTATTATGAATATAAAAGTATATCTCTATTTCTAATTATTCTGTATATAAGCTACAAGAAAATGTAATGGAAAATTACAAAAAGAGAGATATTATTTTTCTATGGTTGTAGCTTGCAGATTAATGTCAATGTCACTTGCCACATGGTAAATTATGTATATGCATATGCATTACAAATCCTACTTGTCATGGAAAACCACATGCCTGAACATTGTTAATTGTCACCCAAGCATGCATGCTATCTATGTGAAACTGAAGCTATCTAGAATAGAAAATTGAATTGTGCAAATAATTTATTGAATGTAGTATATTAACCATCATATAACTTTGTTACTAGTGGAACTGTTACCATCTAAAAGTTCCAAATTGACATCAATGGCAGAGGATTTTTTTTTGGACTGTTGTACATAGAGCCTTATGTTGAACTTGAGGTGCTAATCTAGTCCTTTTTAACTTTTATTTTGTCCTATTATGAGGCATTCTAACACAACATCTTAGTGTTTTCCTGTTTCTAAACTTTGGATATGAACATGATATGCCTTTAGAATTTCTCTGCTTCAGTCCCCTAAAGACTTCTACAAGTACAGTTAACCAACAGGAATGTTTTCAAATGGTCTATAATCCTGAATGAACTATTCACTAGCATAAATAGAAGCATCCTTGGCCATTTTTAGATTGCTCGAAGTTGAATAATTTCTTGCGTGCAATTATCGAATTTGTATGATAAGTTTTGTTGTCTAATTTAATTTCTGTAGTCTTTTAATGACTGCTCCAGTATGTGTTGTGTTGTTTCAGATAAGTCTAAAATATTTTCATGAGAAAGAAAAAGTTACTTTTTGACCCCCTAGTTTCTAAGACGTTTTAATCACATGGACCTAATCATTCATATTTTGCATCTATTATTTAGCTTTTCTTTGACTATGGTAAATTTACAGATTGTGAGGCCCATACCTGATTCCTCTGATAAGCAAGGTGATGCCATACCACATGGAACAATTATTCGACTACAACATATGAGAACTCGAAAATGGTTGCACAGTCACTTGCATGCATCGCCTATATCCCATAATTTGGAGGTTAGTGGGTTTTGGAATCTCTAAAGTTAGGTTTCAAGTTTTTTTTGCTATTTATTGTAGATTTGTTTTTAACCTTTTCCCTATTTTTGTTATCTAATTGGAAAGCAAGGTGTGCCACAAATAAAATTTAAATATTCTTGTTTTTGAATTTCAATTACTTTGGCAGTTTGATCAAGTGTATTTGTTTTATCCTGAAAGCTTCAACTTCAAAATCATTTTAATAATATCCTTTTGCATCCACTTTTGAGGTGCATGAAGTTTAGTTATGCTTGGTTAGCTTAATCATCATAGGAGTAGTAAAGATATTCAACAAGTTAATCATTTGTTTGCTAAACCATGTAATCTTTTTTTTTAGTTTACTTAATATGAAAAAAAAATGTATGCTTATGCTTTATTTCAAAGTTAGAATTATGTATAGATTCTTGGTTATTAAATTATGTTTTTGAAGATATGTTTGATACTTTCTTAATTTTTCATGCTAGCTGCATGTAATTTCTATGTTATGTTTTTGAATTTTACCATACCAAATGCTTAAGGACCCTTCTAGCTATACTGTTTGAAGAGTTTATACAAGCTACTAAAGCTCTTCTTTATAACGTGAACATAGCATGCCCAAATCACGATGTCAGCTATGAAACCTCAATACCAAAGGTTGTATACTTTCTTGATATCATAGATTCTAGGGTAATTTGTGTCTCTAATACTTCAATCATTTCTATATACACACCACTTGATTTGTTTTGCCCCATGTACCAACCTAACCTTGAAATATTACTAAACAATTGTTTAGGGACATCCATCAATGAGAGTAATATTTGTTTGATAAGTAGAATATTCCATCTGTTAAATATGTTTATTTACTAATTCAATGCTATGGATCATGCTTCTGCTTAATAGTTTATTTTGGAATAATAAACTAGTCATGTAGGCCCTTATAAAAGATTGACATATGGATACTTCATGGCTAATTAATAAAGTAAATGCAATTGGCCAATTAGTATAGTAATTAATAGTAAAAATACTAATGTTTACGAACCACCTAGCATTCAAATTTTAAATAAAAATAGTTTGTACTGACGTACAACGGGAGCAATTTGGTTAATTTGAGAGCATATATTTTCATAGTTATTGGTATCGCTCAAGCTATAAAATTATTATCGCTCAAAATTACCATGCCTACAAAAATAAGGAGGAGAAATGATTTAGGTTTTTTAATTCAGTGTGGTTATTTAAAATTATTAGATCTTGTAATCATTTATTGGCCTTAATTTGGAACTTACAGCAATGCCAATGGATTATAGTTCTTAAATGGATTGCAATAATATCTTGTTCAAGTGCATTCCTTGTGACTTATCAGGTTCAATTTAGTCATGCATTATAAGAATTTAACTACTTTTGCTCCTAACATGGTTCTAATGCTGTGGATCGTGCTTCCCACTTAATAGTTTATTTTGGAATAATAGAGTAGTCCTATTGACCCTTATAAAAGATCGACATATGGATACTTCGTGACTAATTAATAAAGTAAATGTAATTGGCCAATTGATGTAGTAATTAATAGTAAAAATATGAATGCTTATTTTGATATGATATTTTTATAAATAACTTAAATTGCATTTGGTATAATTGTCATTGAATATGAAGTTGATTAATACAAACTAGGTTTAAAAATGTTATTATTAAGTATTATTGAAAAGTTATGTTTGGTAAATATGTCATAAAAAAACATTTAATTATAACATTGATTTTGAAATTACTAAAATATTCATTAATTTTTTAATAAAAGAGTGAACTGGACTTTTTTTAGTATTATTTTGCAGAAAAATTATTTTTATTATATTTATAGTATTTTTTGTTTTTTGAATTAAAAAATTGCATTTGACATATGATTTTTTAAATGTCTAATCTTGTCTTAAAAAAGATTTATTTAGAAAGCTTAATTTGAAAAAGATCCTCAAGAGGAAACTGGCCTATGCTGAGAAGGAGCTTGAGGCGATGAGGGCCAAAGAGGATCTGGTTTTGAATTTGCAAAGGAAAGGTATCCTAGACTCCATCAAGTCAAGCTCCATCCTCACCTCAATCCCGGGTTGGATATCTTTGCCCTGCACAAGGGCTTTTTTCTGTTCCAGTTCTCGGCATCGACCTCGCAGTCATAAGTGAGAAGTAATGGCTAATAAGTAGCCATTCAAAGAGAAAGATTTTCAAGGGTTTATTGACCTCCCAAACGATGGACTTTGTGGGCTATAGTCCCCGCTTTCGATGGAAGCAGCCTTGTCAAACTCTCTTGGCACATATTTTCTATTGAAGGACCGAAGGCTATCATAGAGTGAATCAAAATCAATAAAAAAGGCAAATCCCCTATGATACACCAGATCCAGCCCGGTTAAGAATGGAGCGTGCAAAGTCTATCATGCACCTGTCGTGTGACCCGTTGGTCCTAAGCAATGTATTTCGCGAAGCGACCCACTGCTCTCGGGGCGTGGGGGGAGAAAAATTGCGTTTTTTGGCCGGGTAAAGTGATCTTGACCCGGGACTGCCAGGCCAGTGAGTGTTAAATAGGGCTCAATTAATTGACCAATTTTAATAACCATTTGTAGTAATCAGTTTATCTTTTACTGTCAATATCATGTGATAATTAGTGTATAAATTGATTGATTCAGTAAACTTCTTTTTTATTCAGCATTTGAAATCAATTATTATTTGTAAAATTTCTGTCCTTTTGATTTTTTTTCTATCAAATTATCTTACAGATTACACTGATTACACTTTGGAAATTTACTTTTAAAACTAAAGGTAAATAGGCTTACTCAATTAAATAATATATACTTGAAAGTACTAATTAGTGAAGGGTAACTAGAGTAGTAAAGATGTGGGATATGTTATGTATCTATCTATCAATTTATATATATATATGAACATATTCTCATGATTTTATGACAAATTCTCGTGAAATTGCCATGCAAGTATTACATGCACACATGTGAATGATTAAGGTGCATCTGTTCCCTTTTCCAAGCATGTACAGGGTAAATAAAATAAATGCATTCTTTATTGTAGGTAAGCTGTTTTGGAGGTGACGGCCAATCCGATACAGGAGATTTTTGGAGGTGAGTTCCTGGAATTGTTTTTTTTCCTTTCTCCACGCTTATGTTTTGGGGTCCTGAGTTCATGTGGTTTGTTTGGTGTGATGGTGTTCCAGGCTTGAGATAGAAGGAAGTGGGAAGACATGGAAGCAAGATCAAAGAATAAGGCTGAAACATGTTGATACTGGTGGCTACCTTCATAGCCATGATAAGAAATACTCTCGAATTGCTGGTGGCCAGCAAGAGGTAATTCATACCAAGCTCTTATGTTGGGTTAATGTCATATTGACATCAATATTATGAACGTATCTTCATTAATTTTTTTGTTTTATTTAATATTCTCTAAATCATTAACTGTTCTATCTTTCAAGAACAATGCGGAACGTCGAAATTCTGTTCAAATTTCGAGGGCATCTATTTCAATTTTAATTGGAAATATTATATATTTTGGTGATATATGTAAAGGGTTCTTCAAGCCATATATTAATAATCAAAATTTTTAAATTGGCTTACTTAAAAAATGTCTCTAAATTAGACATGTTTAATGGGATACTTATTTTTGTTTAAAACCTATTTTAAAAATCTCATATATTTTAATAACTTAACAGGAGCTTTCCATTTCCTTGCTTAATCGACTTCTATAGGCCATATGCATTTAGTGCGACATAATGAAATATGGCCTAAACCTATAAATCATTGTATAATCATGTGACCTTTGTTATATATTTTAATATTTTAAATATTGATTAAGATCAACTTGAGCTGAAATGGATATGTGAATAATTTTATAAAGATCTGTCCAAGCCTATATAAGGTGAGCTTTTAACAGATTTATGAAATTAAATAGAAGCCCAGTTTATTTAGCTGTCAGACTCTGAACCAATCGATCTCTGAACGCTTTCTCCTTTTTCCCTTTGAATTTTCTGTGGAAGAGAATTATTGTCAAGCAACACTATTTGTTCTTCTTCCAAAAATTTGCAGCCATCTGAAAGTCCTCTTTCAGGTTTGTGGAGTTCGAGAGAAGAAATCTGACAACGTATGGCTGGCTGCAGAGGGCGTATATCTACCACTTCATGGAAGCCAATAAGTGGGGTATTTTGATGCACTCAGTTATTGTTAAGAATATTCATCTATTGACATTTGCTTTTCAAGGCTAATGTAATATGCAGTGTTCGGGTAATATTAGATTCATACATGTATTAGTGGGTCATCTTTCTTGTTCTGTGAGGAGTAACTTGTTCAACTCATATCTGTGATGTCAAGGATTTGGTCTAAATCTGTTTTGAGACATATGATATGTAGCAAGAAATTTTTTGTAGAGATTCAATCCAATCCAAATGTTTAAGGTTGGCTTAACCTTATATGCATGGTAATGGAAATCTAGAGTTATATAATTGAGCTAATTATGTACTTCACATATGGTTATGTTGCTAGCTTTTGTTTTTTCATTTTGCATTCCATCCATGTGAGCTTGGACAGTTAGTTTTAACTAGGCAATAATTGTTTGTATTAGGAAGCCAATATATGCAAAGTTCTTGCAACTAGTTGGTCATCAAATGTCAGAACAATTTTAATTATCTTTATCATGTTTTTGTTGTTGTGTACATGACGATGTATTTGCGATTTGGAGTTCAATAAAAAGTATCCACAAATGATTATAGGTTGTAAATGATTGCAGTCTCGTTGCTGTCTTTCTCGAGTTATTTTGACATGGTTCAAAGTGTAGGATAAGAACTAGCACCTCAGTAGTAGTTTCACTAACTGATTCATTGTCTAGAGCTGGTATATGTTATGTTTGACCCTATTCGGTTCATGCTTTGTTCTTCCTTTTCCACCGAAATTCTTATTGAAATTTTGCTTAGCTGGTAGAGGAATTTATAAGGTCTTAACCATCTTGGTTAACTATGGTTTGACATTTTTAGTGAGTTAATTTATTTTCTTCTCTAAATTCTCTTTTATATGGATTTGGAGTCCTACAAAATGATGAATTTTCGTTGTGAACCATCTTTATCAATATTAAGTTTTGATATCAATTTGATGTGATGTGATTAATGAGCTTGTGAATTTAATCTTAATGTGACATAACATGCATCTTTATGTGTTTATTTTTAATTTTAGACCAACTTCCAGTGCAGCTTCAAATCAAATGGTAAAAGAAGATTATAAAGTTTTTTATTTGGAAAAAGGTAGTATACCATTCTGTCATGGCATGGTTAATTGATTTATTGATCATAATATGATACGACATGCATTTTTGTGTGTTTGTGGAAGTTTCAAATTTTAATTTCAGCATCTTTTAAATAATAGGTTTAAACAAAAATGATTTTGATTGCATAAAGGTTGGATAGCTTGGCTTTATGTAAAGAAAAATAATAGTTCATGATGGAGTTTTTCCTGCAATAGAGAGAATATTTGGAGCGGTCAAAGATTGTGTTTATAAGGGAGCTAAATTAGAAGAACATCCAACATATGAACATGGAAGCTTTGATTTCTTACAACCAAAACTAGCTTTGTTGTATGTTTAAGCGCAAACCTATACGAAGTAAACGTGTCCTTTCATAAAATATTAGAATATTGGAAGGGTAGCTACCTCGAAGATTTAACACAGTGAAATAGGCTCGACTAAGATTGACAATGAGTTATAAGGAAAAGACACTATAATTATTAAGCTATGAGGTGTACACAAATGTTAATGCGTTGTACAGAAATACATTCCAATTCGTGCATGACGTAAAATCTTGCAGCAAGAATATAATGAAAACAAAGCTAAGAACTTACTGATTCGGCATGAAGGAAAGTTTGAAGGTGCCTGGTGTCACGCCTTTGTTTGAGTTCATAAGGCTACCAGTAAGCGAAGCATGATTTACTATAGTAGAAACAAGCTTAGTAAATGGTGAAGAACCAAACTTCACTTCACCCAATACCGAACAATGGATTCATTTGATCTGTCATTGTGAGAGCAAGGAGAGATGTCTAGAATTGTCTTTGATTGCATATCTAGTACATCTACCACAAGTGTTTGTGACAAGAGTTGAATGGTCAAAATTAAGAGAGAATTTGTGGCTCAATGAACCATAAAATGTAACAGATGTAAAGGAAAAATTTAGCTTAGTGGGATTAGCCATAATTTAGAATTGGACCCAACAATGAGGCAAAAAAGTAGCAACAAAACAATGGTATCACTAAGCAATAAATACATCCAGTTGCCTCTTTTTTTCCACCTTTTTGTCTAACAAAATAGTAAAAACATATTTGCTTTAAAATGTTCAAATGCATAAGACACAATTTGGACAGCATTTGGTGAGGGAATGGCATCAAAGCATGACTATGGCACGATGTTCATGAATAATTTGCATGAAACTTTATAGTTAAACTGCAAAGATGAACTGAATATATGAGTAGGCTCTTTAATTAGGAGAAAAAGAATGGTAATAGAGGAAATTTTTTAGTGGGATATGCAACTATCGGAAGGAGAACAATGGCAAGGTTCATGGGTGTTATTCTTGAGAAGGGAGCAAAAAAAATGGGACACAAAAGTTGTTGAGAGCCTATAAGGCAAGGCTACTTGGAATGGTAGCCAAGCCCTTGTAAGTTAAGGGCATAATTTACAATAATGGAGATTATTGGACGGTGTGAAGAGAGGTGGAGGTTAGTAGATAATAGATAAAACTAAGCGTTGTAGGGAATTAGGATTGTAGGAGAGGTTAGGGCATGAATATTAGGAGATGATTGACATTATATCATTTGGTGCGTCATTGTTGCCTATTTAGACTTTGATAGATGATATTAATCTTCAAACTTTTATTGTGATTTCTTAGTATTTTACAAATTTTATATTATATATATCTATTGTATATGTATCTCATTTATATTTTGTAGTAATATTTTTGATCATATGTATATTTTTTATTTAGCGTTCTAATTAAGCATCACATTTTGTTTTGTTTTCTTTTATGTTTTTTGTTTAGCTTATCATTTAAATGCATTGTGGTGGCTATATGTGTTTGTTTTTTAGGTAATGATTTAGTTAGATTACTTGGTGGATTCCTCGAATGCCTTAGGTCAAAAGCACATTCAAAATTTTAATGGTTTTTGTTTACAACAGAGCAATTTAATAAGGTTCAACTAAATAGGACAATTTAAGCTATTGTCCTGAATGATTTTTTAGTTACCTTTGGGCAATTTAAGTCAACAACCTTAAGTAATTGCTCGTTTGCCCTAGGAAATTGGGCTCTTCCATTTTTTTTTATCCTTTTTCCTGCATTAGATACATTGTGCCTTGAAGTTATAATCTAATGTTGAAGCTATTATGATAGCTTTGAGAAATGAAAAGCAAAAATCCTACTTTATTGCGATCATTTATGTAAAGGAAGAGAGTTTGTCTGGTGCATTCCTTCAACCTTGTGGTTATCGTTTTGTTGCTAAATTGGTGGTGACAAACTTATTCCTCATGGAGTTTTATAAGTATTTCTTTCCATGTTCAACTTCAATCTATTTTTTGTGCGTCCAATCATCCCATCTTAAATCATCACTTTCAAAATATCAAAAATCAAACCTTTGTATTTCATTTTTTGTTTTTACATTGTGTGTCTTTATTTCGTTAACCTTTGAAGTTTTTTTCTTGGGTATCTTATATTTTGGAATTTAACCTTACCAAATATACTCTAAATCACTTAGCAACATTATAGCTTTGCTCATCTCTGAGAGCTTTTAAGTTCAAAGTTTTTCTTAAAAACGTTGTAATTTTGGATTTCTAAATGCCTTAACTCAAATTCTTAGGAAATTTATTCTAACTTATTATTTGATTTTCTTTTCCTACTAAATGGTTTTAGAATCACTTGAAAATTAGATGATTGATAGAATTTCAACATCTATAGTTTTATGTGAAGGGTTCTCTAAGATTCATTTTCTTTCCTTACACCTCACCTTTGGTCAAATTATCTCCCAAACGTCTAGCGTTCCTTCTTTGTTTGCTTTACTTGTTTCTTCTCGCTTCCCCTTGTGCAACTCTTAGTGAACAAAAAAATCCATTGAAAACTCTCTTTCCTTGGTTGCTTTGTGTCAAATTGATGTCAAAACAAGTTTTGTTTAATTGGTAAATTATTCAAAATCCTTGCCTCTCCATCTGGTCATTTTATTCTCCACCGCATGCTCATTGTTCCCTCCCATATTTTCTTGTATTCTTAATCTATTTTGCTAAAGGTTCTTTTTCATGATAGGATGCAATTCATGAAGTTGCAAAATATCACTTTTATATTCTTCTTTCACAAAAATAACAAACCAAGTTGATGATACTTCATGGGTTTCAGTTTGTGGTTGATTTTTCTCATTCCTTGGAAAGTTTGGTGGTGCAGTTTTTCTTTATCTTCTCACATCAGCTGTCGCAAGGTTAGCTCCCTATACTTCATTTTTGATATTGCATGCTTGGATTGGTACGAAAGTAATTGTTTCTCCATTTGCTCAATTCTATTTCCATCTTGATATTGTTGTAGATTCTTTAACTCCCTTTCCAAGCCAAAGCATCTGTTATTTACTTTTCTAATACTTACAAAAGCCCAAGTGGGACGCACAAGTTACCATTAAGTGATTACACAAACTCAATAACATTGTTCAACTTTTGTAACGATGGAAAGAGAAAATTATATCAGTAGCATGAGCTTTATTATTGTTCAACATTTTTTCAGTTGATGATATTAATCGTGTCAGCTTGTTTACCGATATGCATGATCATCAATGTAAATTATAAATCGTCATAAATAATAAAAATATGATTTAACTTCGCAATCTTTCGTTAATTGATTTTCAAAATAAATTTGTTAAGATTTTAACAATTCGATATGACTTGTGATAGTATTACGACTATTTATTGGTAATTTTATATTAAAGCAAATATGGAATATGAACTGCTAACTTAAACAATTTTCACCTCTACTAAAATGACCAAAGCCAACGCCTTACCTCCATCATAACTTAAAGCTCAAACTTAGGCTTCTACTTCTCTCTTAAGCCCGCCCACTACAGTGATGGTTTCACCTTGACCTATCATTGAAATTGTTATTTTCATTACAAGGATAATCATCAGTATACCTTCAATGAATCTAAAAAAAATTTATTTACCTATTTATGTGTAATTATCTTTAAATTTGTCACTATTTAACATTTTTTTATATTAAACTTGTTTTCTATTTAAAAAACAATCCTTGTAGAGTTGGTTTTGTTTATTATATTATGATTATTTATTGGTAATTTTATATTAAATCAAATATGGAATATGAACATTAACTTAAACAATTTTCACCTCCATTAAAATGACCAAAGCCAACACCTTACTTCCATCATAACTTAAAGCTCAAACTTAGGTATATACTTCTGCACTTAGGTCCACATACTATATTGATGGTTTCACCTGAGTTACCATTGAAACTGTTATTTTCGTTACTACGATAATCATCAGTATACCTTCAATGAACCTAAAAGGATTATTTATCTATTTATGTGTAATTATCTTTAAATTTGTCACTATTTAACATTTTTTATATTAAACTTGTTTTCTAGTTATAAAACAATCATTTTGTTTATTATGCTACTCTCTTTCATTTAGATCTGATTCATTTGAACCAACTAAATTTAGGTTTTTATAGTTTTTCAACTAACAAATTATTATTCATATACAAGGCCATAGTCTTTTCATTTAATTTTTTAAAAGACATTTAGTAATATTTCCATGTGAGGTGCGACCACATGAAGTAAATCACAACCCCACATGGGCCGGACTTGGTGGCCTGGTCATAGCTATTGGGATCTCATTCCAAATGTTTTATGTTTCTTCAATGATGCCTTAACTAACAAAATACTCTGCAAACCTAAACTATACAAAGTTAAGTGCATATGCACGACCTTTATTGCTTATGCATACATGCCACATGCTCTTATCCTTCATTGAATGCTAATATTTCTGTAATGGAATATGCATATTTATTTTTTTTATAAATATAAGAATCAACAAATCTTTATTAGACATCCTACTCAATTTTGATGCTTGAGGGTTCATCTAAGTCAATTGGTTCAAAAAGCCATCTTCAAATCCTTAAAAACTAATTATTCCCATGGATCATGGTTCTTGATAGGTTCTACTATTTGGTTCACACTAACATCATCCATCCTTAGCATTGTCTTGATGATTTGAAGCAATTGGAATGTTGCAAAGGCTTGGTTGCTAACCAATATTATAGATAAGATTGTCATGAAACCTCTTTGAGTCATTTTGACATTGAGCTCAGAAGATTCTAATAGATTAGACAATCACATAATAGATATATCTAGAATTCTATTTTTCTAATAGACATAAGAGATTAAATAGTCTCATAGTTCAGTAATAGTTTATCTTTAGAGATACTTTTCAATTTTGCATTTCATATAATCCATATCTGATGAACGTACCCATACATCACATTCATAGTTTTTATGTTAAATTTTGTTTACTTGGAATACTCTTAATATACTAAAAAATTATTTTGATAAATAAAAAAATTATTATTTTAATCAAATGGGTATTTAAGAATAAAAATTATTTTTAAATAATGATGTCAAAAAATTTGAAAATTGTTGTAAAAATATGATCCTTTGAGTTTACTCTCCCTCTCTCTCTCTCTCTCTCTCTCTCTCTCTCTCTCTCTTTCTTCAATTTTAAAAGTCATTGTTATAGAAAATGTGAATAATATAAAGCATTATAATGTTTTAATTAGAATAATATTTTAATCCCTTATCATATGCTTTACGTCAAAATTTAGGGGAGAGAAAGAGAGTGAACTCAAAGGATGTCTTGCATCTCCTTAGGGTAGTTTGCTCATGTGAAGAGAAAGGGAAAGAAGTCAAGGGATTATAGTGAAGCTTGAAAAATAGCTTGTTTCAAACAATATTCATGTGGTGATCTCTTGAGAAAGTGAGGTAAGCTTTCACCTTTGATCTACCTTTGGAATTTAATTCATAAATAAGTTGCAAGAGATGGTAAAGTAAGTTTTTTTTTTGTCTTTTGTGAGGAGTTAATATAAGCTTTAGTATAAGATTGAAATATTCAAAGATATTCATAATAAAACATTAATCGTTAGGTGGTTATTAGATTGTTTGATTTCTAAATCAGGCAATCTAATAAAGATAAAGAATGAGATTGAAGTCTCTGTCAGATGCTTATTGGTAGTCTGATGATCGTCCAATAGGTTATCACAAAAGTCTAATAAATGTATTAGACAATTTATTAATTTTTGATAAAAGGGTCTTAAGTCTCAAGTTTTTGGACATGTGAAGATCAGACAATCCAATAGGAAGATTAAACATTTTAATGAGAATATGCAAGTAATTAGATGATAAGTTGGAAGAATACTCCAAGTGATCAATTTTGTTGGATTGTCGTTGAACGATCAATGGGTTAATGTACAACTTGAAATAATGCAATTAACAAAGTAAGCATGCACATTAAATACATGAAAAAATGTAATGACTACAAGAAAAGAAAGAGAAATAACTAAAAAGTGAATTCAACACATTAATATTTAGGTAGATAGTTCTTGCATCTAAAATTGTGCACATGCTTAATATACTTATGCTTGTTTAACAATATACTTTTTTATATAATATGATGTATTGTTCCTTGAATCACATGTGATCTCTAGATTCAACGATTATCATGCTTTGAGAGATGAAGGCTGATTTGATTATATAAGTACTTTAAAGTATATTTATCTATTACTTGTATGAATAGACCTATATGCTATGGTTGAAAATGAAATATTGTAATGTGTTAAATACAAGTAATGTATTTTGTTAGTGCACAAATGACAAAATGTGAAAATAAGTGCATAATAATACAAAAGGCTAAAGGGCTTTATGTGTTTTGTAAAATGGATAAGTTGGTAATTACTTCTAGAAAGCAAAAAAGTGACTAAAAAGCCATGTAAAGAAGGAATATCACTGAAGCTCCAATGTGAAACATAAAACATGAAAAAGGAAGATTATGTAAAGAATTGCTACAAGTATGAATTTTGATACCAAGTAATAAGGATTATGCCAAAACGGAGTTAAACCCAAGTCCAACCAAGGAAGGGGAGATGGCGTTTGACCACCATAAGGTATATATCGATTGTGAGGAAAATATGCTCTTAAAGAAAATAACAAAAATTTAATAATTCACCATGTTCATGTGAATTTGTACGACAAAATGATTGATACAACATGATGATATTATTAATGTGATCGTAACATATGATGTTGTAATTGATCACATGATTTTGTGCTTTATTTTGTCTATTGTGATCATATATTATTTATATGTGATTATCACCTTACATATGGCATGACTCATAATGTTATAATTAATCACAAGTGATGTTGTGCTTTATTTTACTTATCGAGTCTATGATGTTGGCTCAACTTATTTTTGACACTAATAATTTCAAGTGTGTGATGAGCATAATATGAATCACAAGGGGGAATTATGAGCCACTTTAAAATGAATTAATATTTGAATAACTTATATTATTTTGAGCATGTGTTATGCTTTAAATTTCCCTCGTCATCATGAAACTATAACAATAATTTAGATGCTAGTTGTATCTTTAAATTTCCACTAAAATGAGTATGATATGTTACAAATTTGAAAGCATGATGCCCACATATGAGAGGGGGTGAATTATGTAAATTATAAACTCAATCCAATTTCAAAAATCAAGTAATTTCACAAAACAAAGTCTTTTCTTTATCTTATAACTCTTATAAATAAGTTTTAGTAATTATTATTTGGTTTTGTAAATCTTTATGTGAGTGTTAGAAAGATATAATACACAATGAAATATTTAGGTAGTTCGATGCAAACTCAGATCTACATTCACCTTTAAGTAAGGGCTAATCTAGGCAAATGTCACTCCCTTTTTGTTGTAACAATAGAGGTTACTGCACTTAGAAGAGTAAATAACAACTATACAAAGCATTCTAGCATTTGAATAGATGAAAATATACAAGAACTATACCATACACTTGAGAGAATAATATGTCATAATATCTAAATGATATGAAAAAAATTTATCAAGCAATATAAGAAGCCTCGGTGCAATTGCAAATGGAATGTTGCAAGTAAAGTTCTAAATATAATAGTAGGATGAAAGAGTTCTTTAATGTAAACTACAACATATAGCACTTGTTCTATTTTCACTTATTAATGATTTGTAAATTGGTTCATCACCTTATTCTAAGTCAAATGCACACCTATTTATACTTTTTAATCATTTAAGACCATTTAAAGAAATTACAATGGCTAAAATAATATTCCCAAAAAGAGTAAAGTAGTAGTTATAGGTTTTGGTGACTATTCATACAAATATGATCAATGGAACATACTGAGATAATAGGAAAATAAAGTTGATTTCTTAAAGAAAATATCTATGACTAGTTGAAATTTACTTAAAGTACATATAAGTTTTATAAAGAACATTGTATTGTATAACTAGTATGCAACACACATTGTTATAAGTTATATAAGCATCATACAAAATGATCATAGTGATCATACATGTTTGATATAGTTATATTAATGTATTTTCTAAGTAATCTATTATTAAGTCACCTTTGTGTTTGAAAAGTCAAACATTAAATATTTAACATTTTGTTTTAATGGGCTTGTTTAATATGAGACAGGTTTATTTATAAAGAACAAACCATGTACTTTTGTAGATGATGAATTAGTGATATTCAAAGTACTTTTGAGTACTCAGTAAGCTTCAAAGATTGAAGACATACACATCAAATTTAAAAAGGTTTTATTTTTGTTATTAAATAAAATGTTAGCTTGTTGATTATAAGACACTCTTATTTTGTATTAATTTCAAATTCTATTCAAGGAACTAATTATTCAATCATCTCTTTAATTTAGCAAATGACTAGGATTCTAGTTTTCAATCCCTCAATAATTTTTTTGATTAATTCTTACTTATATATCTTTGTCAAATTCCATGTTAAGTTAATTATTAAATCTTGATTAAATTAAAAAAGATAATTATGTAAAATTTTTCATAATTAAAAAAGAAAAAAATTATCTTTAGCCACATCCCAAGCATGTGTTGTCAATCCTAAACATGTGCCCAAGTGTAATGCTCTTGGGCTAAGCAAGCCCAAATGGGCATTCTTAAATCTCAGGTTCAGAGACTCGAACCAAGTTGGATTAGGACTCTATCTTGGTTTAGGTGCAGTCTAGAACACTGTTGGGGTAAGACATGGTGTTTTAAGGGTAGCTTAACACCCAAAATGTAACATGTAATCCTATAAGCATTTGAGTGAACCAAGTGGTGAAATCTCGAGAAAACAAGGGGAAGACAGCCCCAATTTGGCTCGATATGAAGGTGTAGAATAGTTGATATAAAAAGGAAAAAATTTATTCTACAATGTGAGACAATATTCATCCACTTCATCTATCTTAATGTATGCATGAACTACCACCATCTAATTGCTCTTTTTTGCGATCATACTGCAGTGACCACGTCTAGCATTTCAACATATAAAGCACACAACATCCCTTACCATCCAATCTTTGATTGAACAATAGCTATTTCATCTACTATAAGCACTTAACCCTTGCTCGACTTTCGACAACCATGATCTCGTTTGACTTCATTGAATAGCTTTGAGTGTTTCCTCTTTGTGAAATATTTGTTCATGAATCATGCTCCAAATTATCTATTTTGAATCCTACAATTAAGATCGTTCCCAATTTCTCATTAGATATGATCGAATGGCCTAGATCAAATCCTTCTTGATCAGACCATCCATAACTCATCCACTTTTATGATAATAAATCAAGCGGTCTACAGTGTCTTCATTCAAATCTAATAGCTTTGGTTGATCCTACCTAATGGCTAACTAACTAGTCATTATATATGCCATTAAAGCTAACTATTTTGGAAGAATTATTTAAGCTATTTGTAAAAGCTTTTTAAGTAATTTGATAATACTTTTTGAAATAGTTTTTTCTTGACTTTCTAATAACTATAATCAAAAGTTTTCTATAAATACTTAACAATCATGAATAGAATAACTAATGAACATGAATAAAATTTTAACATCTCAAGAAAGGGCTGCATCATATTTTACTGGCACAAAGTTCTCCTCGTAGCACCTACGATTTACAACTATTTGAAATTCCAAATTCTTCTATTTAAGCTTAATTCTTTTAAACTTTTTATTTTTCTTAATTTTATTAATAACTTTGAACTCTTTGTATCTTTCTATATTCATCAATAAGTATAAAAAAAATTGTATATTTTTATCAAAAATTTATTTATTACTATGTATTTCTTTTTCTATTGGGTTGGGTGATCCAATATTCGGAAAAACCTAAGTTCAATTTGATCTTATAAAAAATTAAGTTGGGGTTGAGCTTGTAAATGTTATGGTAATAATTGAACCCATA
Organism: Vanilla planifolia; assembly: GCA_023846275.1. NCBI lineage: Eukaryota > Viridiplantae > Streptophyta > Magnoliopsida > Asparagales > Orchidaceae > Vanilla > Vanilla planifolia. Next base: position 4,218,692 of record CM043866.1, read on the forward strand.
AAAGCTAGTAAGTTATAGGAGAATCGTAAAAAAAAATCTCAAGTAAGTTGGTGTTGAATTATAAGAAAAACTTTTAAGTTGAAATATTTTTACTAGTAGAGTTTTTTTTTACCTCAATTAGGGGTGGACTTATGTTTTAGTTTGAACCAAACAACTTAAAAATTTGGTATATCATTTTAGCTTTTATTTTTATTTTTTTAATCATAAAAATTATAAATTAATATATTTATTATTAAAGTTTTTTACAAACGTAAAATTATTTTTATAAAAGAATTTTGAAAGATAGATATAGTCTTAAAATTAGAAAAAAAAATATTTTAAAACTCATAATTCACCCCCTTCGTATGGGATTCGTACACTCGTTTTTTACTTCAATTGACATCACAGAGGGTTCTCTACATAAAGTGAGTAAAATTGTTAGAGTAATTTTTTATTTGTGTGTACAAATTAATTATGTTATTAATTCTAATTATTTGCTAAATGTTTTATTTTATTAATATCAATTATAATATTATTATTTTTACTTTATAATCAAATTATTATATTTTATTAATGTGCTTATTTTATCTATTATTTAAGGATGACTTGATAATTATGAAACTTTAAAAAAAGGATTTTCATCATGTCGTCCTCCATTATTTAAGAGTGAAAATTTTCTTATTTGGAAAAATATCTTTAAAACTTTTATTCAAAAAATTGATGATAATTTATGGGATCTCTTTATTCTTTTTTTGTACTTCTAATAACAGAAGTAATAAACTAATAGTGTTAATTTAATTAAATATTAAAAGAATTAATTGATTATTTTATGCATTGTCTCAAGAAATTGGTGTGAGAGTATATTTGGCTACAACTTATTTTGAGATGATGTAGGAATTAAATAGATGATATGGAAAAAAATAAATCTCAAGATATTGGTGATGATAAAAATGACATGAACCATAAAAAGAAAGAAGAGAAGAAGAAGAAACTCAATTTAGAGATAAATTGTTGAGGTAAACTTGCATCTAGTGCTTCTAATTTTAGCTATGAGTCTACTTTTAAAGCTTGTGATGAAATATCAAATTCTTTTAGTAAATTAGTTATTGAGCATAAAAATTAATTAATATGTATGATGATTTTAAAAAAGTTTGTGTAAAACATGAATCTATAATAGTTGAATTGTATGTATAATATGATGCATTTAAAAAGAAAAATATTTCTTTATCTAATCAAGTTTATAGTTATATTTCTAATGTTTTATGTTTGAAAGCTTCAAATAAATAATGTGAAAGTGAATTGTTGAAATATATCACATGTAATGATGCTTTAAAGTTAAAGAATGATAAGTTAAGCAAAGAAAGTCCTATTATTAAAGAAAAACTAGAAAATTTTGATTCACTAGAAAAAAAATAAATGAACAGTCAAAGTATGCTAATTTATTTTTTCATGTATGTACTTGTAATTATTCACATGCACCATCATGTGTTACTTCATTTAATTATGTGTATAAGAGTAATATTCACTTGAATGCTTCACATGTGTTTAAATAGGCTTCATCTTAGTCATGTGATAAGAAAAAATATATGATTACATGATAATTATAGATTAAAAAAATCATAATCCATGTATTCAATACATCACCTATTCCTTCTTTGTATACATCTAATTATCAATTTAAGTCTAATATTGTATACAATTATTGTTCTAAATTTAGACATCTTACATTTGATTACCTAATTAGGAAATCCATAAATCTAAAATATAATAGATATGAGTGGATTCCTAAGTGAACAAACTTCAAAAATTTCTTAGAAAAATTACAACATCCACACCCTATCATTATTGAACCCAAGATGGTTTGGGTTCTTAAATTTAATATTTTGTTAGTTTTATAAGTGTCTTTATATTTTAGGATCTATAGAGACAAACCTTGCTTTGTGTGTTTGTGTAACTCGTAAAATGTTTATGGTCCTTGGCTTATTTAGCTTAGGTTGAAAGATCAAATCTTTCTAGACTTACTTATTATCAATCAATGTTAATCATTTAAAACTTTTTTAGTGAATGCATATAATTTTTGCATAATGAATTCAAATATTGTGAGCAAATTAGTATGATATTTTCTCAATGATATTTTTTGATAAAATATGATTGAATGATCATATGATTTGTTATTAAGAATAAAATTATATAAGCTTATAGTTAAATCATAGTTGACTTAAGAATTCAATATAAAAAAAAAGAGAGAAAGAAAAACTAGGTTATGTAGGACATTGATTTTAAATGACATAACAATTAGTGAACTTTTAGAGATAACTTATTTTGGATGCAAAAATCTTAAGTTTAGATAAAAAGAATTTTAGATTTGTGATTGACATTGAGTTTTTTAAATTTACTAAAGTTTATAAAAATAAAAATGTGACCATCATATGCTATGTTGAATTGATTAGAAAAGTATAAAGATAAAATAATTTAATTTAATAAAATTTTAAAATAAGTATAATAATGATTATTTAAGGAATGGAAAATATACAATCAATTTATATCTCCCACTTAAGAAACCATGTAGAGTGTGCAAGGGAAAATAATAAATATTACATGTTTGGAGATAATTTATTTGATTTTTGAAAATTAATATAATTTGATATTGATCATGCTTTTTCTAGATTTACATTAATTATTTTCTTTGAATAGAAAAGAGATAATTAAAAATTTTGTTAATTTGATTTGAAAATTAAATAGATAAGAACAAACATGTTGTGTTTGATAAGTTAATTACAAAAATAATTACTAAAAAATTAAATGATTAGATGGAGTCATTGACGAAACCTATATTAAAAAAATAGAGAAAATAAATTAAATAAGAAATACTATCGAGAAAAAGATAGTCAGCAACTATCTTGAATTTAGTAGAATCAAAATCTATAGGAATCAAATAAATGATTTGCTAATTAATTAGTTAAAATTTGAGTTTCTCTAAGAGAAATTAATCATAGTATAGCTGTATTTAACATAGAAACAATATTTGTTGAAGAAGTCCTAAAAGGTGTAGGTTTATGTCATGAATTGATAGTTAGAAAGACTTGAGAAAATGTAAATATAAGAATTAATTCTTAGGCTTAGTGATCAATAATTTGTTAGAGCTAAATGGGTACTTAAGAATAAACTATATGAAAATGAAGTAACTATTAGAGACAAATTAGGATTGTTACTAAAGGTATATAATCAACTTCATCATTAAAAGAAAAAAACATAAAAATATAATATTTCACTTTATTAGAAATTAGTTTTTTAAAAGATTAATAGAATTAAGAGTATGTACTTTTTTATAGTAAAAATTAACCTATGTGATTACAAAACTCTTCCAATGGTATAATAAAAATTCTATAAATTATACCCCTTTTTTTATGGTGTTAAAAGGGGAGAATGATTATGGTTTAGATAAAATAGATTAGTCATAAAGTGAGAGAGATCATGTAGTAAAAGAGAGCAAAGAGAGTATATATATTTTATTTTTAATACTTCTTACTATTTTTTAAATATATATTTTATTTGTTATATTTTTATCTAAATATTTATGTCTTACTATCATAAAAAATAGGAGATAATTAAGTCACCATTGTATTTGATGAGTCAAATCTTAAATATTTAGTCTTTTGTTCTAATGAGTTTGTTTAGTATAAAATAGGTTTATTTGTAAAGAATAAGTCATACGTTTTTTAAGATTGTGAATTAATGGTCTTTAAAGTATCTTAGAGTATTGAATAAGTTTTAAGGATTGAAGATATGCACATCAAATTTTAAAAGATTTTTTTTGTTATGAAATAAAATGTTAGTTTTTTTATTATAAGTACTCTTATTTCATATCAATTTTAAATCCTAATCAAACATCTAATTGTTCAATCATCTCCTTGATTTAGTAAATGATTATGATTTCACTTTTTTATTCTTCAATCTTTTTCTTGGTTAAATCCTACTTATATATCTTTATCGAATTTCATATTAAGTTAATTATTAAACTTTGATTAAATTAGAAAAATTATTATGTTAAAATGTTTATATTTAAAAAAAAAAAACTTTATCTTTAACCACATCCCAAGCATGTGTTGCCAATCCCAAACATTTGCCCAAGTGCAATGCTCTTAGATTGGGCAAGCCTGAACGGGCTTTCTCAAATCTAAAGTTTAGAGACTCAAACCAAGTTGGGTTGATCTTAGTCTGGGTGTAGTTTGGAATGCTGTTGGGTTATGGTATGTGGTGTTTCAAGGGTAGCTTAAGATGTCAAATGTAACCTATAATCTTATAAGCATTTGAGTGAATATAATCTTAAAATTATAAATTAATATATCTATAAATTAAGGTTTTTTATAAATATAAAATTATTTTTATAAAGAATTTTTAAAAAATGAATGCAATCTTAAAATTAGTAAAATATTTTAAAACCCATAATTTATCCTCCTCTTATAGAATTTACACACTTATTTTTACTTCAATTGTATCAGAGAGGGTTCTCTACATAAAGCGAGTAAAGTCGTTAGGGCAATCCTTTATTTGTGTGTGCAAATTAATTGTGTTTTTAGTTCTAATTATTTACAAATTTTGTTATTTTATTAATATCGATTATAATATTGTCATTTTTACTTTATAATAAAATTACTTAATTTTTTTTAATGTGCTTATTTTATCTAATTGTTTAAGGATGAATTTACACTATTGATAGTTGTGAAACTTTAGGGGAAGGATTTTTATCATGTCATCCATTATTTAAGGGTAAAAAATTTTATTTGGGAAAATGTCTTTAAAAATTTTATTCAAAAAATTTATGATAATTTGTTGTATCTCTTTATTCATTTTTTTTAATACTTCCTAATGATAGAAGTAATAAATCAAGAATGTTAATTCAATTAAATACTAAAAGAATGAATTGCTTATTTGGTGCATTGTCTCAAGAAATTAGTATGAGAGTGTGTTTGGCTGCAAGTTGTTTTATGATGCATAGATTAGATGATTATATAGTGAGAATAAATCTCAAGATATTGGTGATGATAAGAATAAGATGAACTATAAAAAGAAAGAATAGAAGAAAAAGAGGAAGAAGATGAAACTCAATTTCAGCCATGAGTTTACTTTTGAATCTTAAGATGAAATATCAAATTGTTTTAGTAAATTACTTGTTGAGCATAAAAAATTAATTAACATGTATAATGATCTTAAGAAAGTTTGTGCAAAACATGAATATATAATAGTTGAATTACATAAACAATGTAATGCACTTAAAAAGAAAAATATTTCTTTAACTAATTAGGTTCAGGCCTATATTTCTTATATTTCATGTTTGAAATCTTTGAATAAAGTAAGTGAAAATTAATTTTCCAAATATATTACATGCAATGATGCTTTTAAGTTAGAGAATGATACATTAAGCAAAGAAAAATTCTTTTCTTAAGAAAAACTTAAAAAATTTGATTCACTAGAAAATGAAATACATGATCCAAAGTCAAAGTATGCTAATTTATTTTGTCATGTATGTACTTGTAATTTTTCACATGTATCTTTATGTGCTACTTCATTCAATTATGTGAAAAAGAGTAATGTTCATTGGAATGTTTCACATGTGTTTAAACATGCTTTATCTTATATTCATGTGACAAGAAACAATATATGTTCACATAATAACTACTGACTAAAAAAACCATATGTCCATGTGTTTAATACATAGCCTATTCCTTCTTTGTATACATCTAATTATCAAGTTAAGTCCAATATTATATGCAATTATTGTTTTAAAATTAGACATTTTATATTTGATTGCCCAAATGAGAAATCCATAATTCTAAAGCATAATAAATATGAGTGGATTCCAAAGGAAACAAGCTTAAAAAATTTCTATGGAAAATTGCGATTTCCACCCACAACTTACCATTATTGAACCCAAGATAGTTTGGGTTCCTAAATTTAATATTTACTTAGTTTTTTAGGTGTCTCCATAATTTTGAACCTGACAATTCTTATTTTGTGAGTTTGTGTAACTCACTTGCAAAATTTTTGTGGTTCTTGGCTTACTTAGCATAGGTTAGAAGATTAAATCTTTTTAGACTTACTTATTGTTAATCAATATTAATCATTTTGAACTTATTAGTTAATGCATACATTTTGTTGCATGATGAATTAAAATATTATGAACAAGTCAATACCATATTTTCTCCATAAAATTTTTTGATGAAATATTATTGATTGATCATATGATTTGTTATTAAAAATGAAAATGTATAAGCAAATAGTTAAATCATAGTTGACTTAAGAATTCAATATAAAAAAGGAAGGAAAGAAAAACTAAGTTATTTAGGGCATTGATTTTAAATGACCTCAGAATTAGTATACTTTTAAAGATAATTTATTTTGGACATAAAATCTTAAATTTAGATGAAAATAAACTTGGATTTGTGATTGACATTCATTTTTATAAACTTATTATAGTTAAACTTTATAAGAATAAAATGTGATTATCATTGTCTTTGTTGAATTGATTAGAAAATTAAAAGGATAAAATAATTTTAATTTAATAAATTACAAAAATAAATATCTATATGATTATTATAAGGAATGAAAAATATGAAATCAATTTATATCTCTCACTTAGAAAAGCATGTAAGTATGTATAAGGGAAAACATAAACATTACATGCTTGGAGATAATATATTTAATTTTTAAAAATTAATATAATTTGATATTCATCATGCTTTTTGTAGATTTATATTGGTTATTTTCTTTTGAATAGAAAAGAGACAATTAAAAAGTTTTGTTAATTTGATTTGAAAATTAAATAGATAAGAATATAGATGTTGTGTTTGATGAGTCAATTATAAAAATAATTAATAAAAAAATTGAATAATTAGATGAAGTCATTGATGAATCTTGTATTAGAAAAATAGAGAAAGTAAATTAGACAAGAAAGAATATAAAGAAAAAGCTAATCAACAATTATCTCAAGTTTGGTAAAATAAAAATCCATAAAATTCAAATAAATGATATACTAATCAAGGAGCTTAAACATGAGTTTTTATGAGAGAAATTAATCATAATATATTTGTATTTGTCATAGAAATAATATTTATTAAAGAAGCTCTAAAAGATATGGGTTCATGTCATGAATTGATAGTTAGAAAGACATGAGAAAAATTAAGTGTAAGATTTAATGCTTACGCTTAGTGATCAATAATTTATTAGAACTAAATGGATACTCAAGAATAAAATATATGAAAATGAAGTAACTATTAGAAACAAGACTAGGCTTACATTAAGGGTATATAATCAACTTCATCAGTATAAGAAAAAATTACAAAAATATAAGATTTTACTTTATTAGAGATTATGTCATTAGAGGATTAATAAAATTAAAGTATGTACATTTTTAAAGTAAGAATTGGTTTATGTATTTGCAAAACTCTTGTAATGGAATAATAAAAATTATATAAATTATACCTTCTTTTTTATGGTGTCAAAGGGGGAGATTGATCATTGTTTATATAAAATTCAAATTAATCATAAAGAGAAGGAGAGCATGTAGTAAAAAGGAGCATGAAGTAAGAGGAGCATATATATTTTATTTTTAATGTCTCTTATCATTTCTTAAATATATGTATTTTACTTATATTTTTATTTAGACATTTATGTCTTGTCATCATTAGAAAGAAGAGATTATTAAATCACCCTTATGTTTGATGAGTCAAGCATTAAATATTTAACATTTTATTTTAATGGGTTTGTTTAATATGAAATAAGTTTATTTGTTAAGAACACGCCATGCACTTTTGAAGATGATGAATTAGTGATCTTCAAAGTACCTTTGAGTGTTCAGCAAGCTTCAAAGATTGAATACATGCACATCAAATTTGAAAAGATTTTTTTTTGTTATGAAATAAAATGTTAGCTAATTGATAATAAGAAACTCTTATTTTATATCAATTTCAAATCCTATTCAAGTATTCAATTATTCAATCATCTTCTTGATTTAGCAAACGACTAGGATTCCATGTTTTAATCTTTCAATCATTTTTTGGTTAAATCCTACTTATGTATCTTTGTCAAATTTCATGTTAAGTTAATTACTATACCTTGATTAAATTAAAAAAATAATTATGTTAAAATTTTCATAATTAAAAAAATTATCTTTAGCCACATCTCAAGCATGTGCTGTTGATCCCAAGCATGTGCCCAAGTGCAATGCTTTCGAGCAGAGCAATCTCGAATGGACATTCTCAAATCTTGGGTTTGGATACCGAAACCAACGTGAGTTAGGGCTCTATCTTGGTCTGGGTGAAGAATCGAACACTATTGGGGTAAGGTATATGGTGTTTCTATGGTAGCTTAAGACCCAAAATGTAACATATAATCTAATAAGCATTTAAGTGAACCATGTGGTGAAATCCTGATCGCATAAGGGGGAGCCAATCCAAATTCGACTTGATATGAATGTGAAGAATAGTTGATATAAAGTGGAAAAACTTCCTTTATTCTGTAATGTGGGACAATATTCATCCACCTCATATCCTAATGTATGTGTGAATTACCACCATTCGATCACACATTTTTTGTAAAAACATTTTTGCAATTGCACTTTAGTGATCGCATCCAGTATTTCAATGTGTAAAGCGTGCAATATCCCTTACCATCTAATCTTTGATTACATGGTAACTATTTCATCCACTATAAACACTTGCATTTGCTCGACATTTGATGGCCATGATCTTGTAAAACTTCATCAGATGACTTTTAGTGTTTCCTCATCGTGAAATATTTGTTTTTGAATCGCGCTTCTCCAAATTATACATTTTGAATCCAATGATAAAGATCATTCCTAATTTTATCCTTGATTAATCAAACGATTTAGATGTCATCTGATGTAATCAGATAGCTTTGATCAAACATGTCTTGATCAGACCATCTATAACTCATTTACTTTTATGACAATAGATCTAACAGTCTACAATACCTCTGATTAGATTCAACGGCTTTAGTCGATCCCACTTAATGGCTAATTAACTAGCTGTTATATGTGTCATTGTAATTAACATTTTTGGAAGAATTATTTAAGCTCTTTGTAAAAGTTTTTTTAAGCAGTTTGGCAGCAGCTTTTGAAATAACTTTTTCTTGACTTTCTAATGATTATAATCAAAATTTTTCTATAAATACTTAACCATTATGAATGAAATGACTAATGAATATGAACAAGATTTAAACATCTTAAACAAGGGTTGGATAATATTCTATTGACATAAATTTCTCTTGAGAGCATTTACAGGTTATGACTACTTGAAATTGTAAATTCTTCTAGCTAAGCCTAATTCTCTTAAGTTTTCATTTTCTTAATTCTCTTCATAATTTTGAACCCTTTATATCGTTCTATATTTATCAACAAGCATAAGAAAATTTGTATGTTTTTATCAAAAATTTATTTATTACTATATTTTTCTTTTTCCTTTGGGTTGGGTGGCCTGGATTTATGAAATCCTAAGTTTGGTTTGATCTCATAAAAAATCGAGTTTGGGTTGTGCTCTTAAAAGCTTGGGTTATACTTAAACCTATAAACTCTAGTAGTTTGGTTGTAAATTGTAAAGAAAACCTCAAGTTATAACTCTTTTACTAGTTGAGTTTTTCCTGATCTTGATTTGGGAGTGGACATAAGTTATAGTATAAACTAAACCACTTAAAAATTTGGTATACCATTTTAATTTTAATTATTTTGTTAATCATAAAAATTATAAATTAATATACTTATAAATCAAAATTTTTATAAACATAAAATTATTTTTATAAAAAATTTTTGAAATATAAATACAATCTTAAAATTAGCAAAAATATTTTAAAACCTATAATTCACCCCCTCTTATGAGATTTGCACACTTGTTTTTACTTCATCTATAGATCGTATACATCTAGTAAGGGGATTGTGTGTATGATAATTTTTTAATTGCTCTCAGGATTTTCTTGTATGATACAAAATCATAACATTATGGCATCTAAGAGTAATAAACAACCTAATTTGAATATGAATGATAGTAATATATTCATATGAAGGCTTTTTAATTATCACATTTTAGTTATATAAGATAAGATACTCATATAACATAAAGGATATTATTTGTATGACTTAATTTTACAATTTTATGCTAAAGTTTTCTAACTACATTATGAAGAGAAATTTATTGCACAAGATGCCTTAATGTAAAAACTTAAAAAACAAACCTTTGTTTTGTACATAACTGATATTAAGATTAGTACGGTATGACTAAGTTAGCCTAAAATAAACAAAGTATCATATCAATATGATTATTGAAGTGTGGTTCAATAAGAGGGGGTGAATTGTAAGGAATTAATTTTTGATTTTTTACAAAAATATTTAAAGATATATTTTAAAAGTATTTTTAATGACTTGAGCAAATCTCTAAAAATGATTTTGTGTAAAGTTTGATTTTGTTTTAAAACATATTAATTTTTATAAAAATTATTTAATAGAAAAATCAATGATAATTAAAATAATAGACTAAGATTTTTTAGGTGGTTAGACTTAAAACTAAGCCTACATCCATCCCCTTACAAAAAATTAGGTAAAAACAAATACTCAACATAACCTTTTCGCCAAAAGATCAGTAAGCAAAACCTCACAACAAACAATCAAAGGAGAGAGGCTCCTACAATCTTACAACAAAATCAATGGGACGGGCTCCAATAGCCTTACAACAAAATGAAAATAAAAGAAAAATATTCGATAACATAAAATCAAAATTATTACGAATAAATCCTATGCTTAATGAAATGATTAAAAGGTACAAGTATCTTAATTAAATGAATTAAAAATATATAGAATAAATAACTTAGCTGATTTTAAGAATAAATAAAATTTTAGGAGTTTGATGATTGAGAGATGCAACATCGTATAAAAGCGACAATAGGAACAGGCTATTAATAGCTTGAATGTTTTGGCTTGAAACCTTTTCTAGATTTCATAAAAGCTCATCTCTCAATTTCACTAAAAATGTTTCCTATTTGTAGACATTTTCCAATGGCTAAAAGCACTTACCAAGCAGGCAAAATAGCAGTTAATGTTCCCACAACTTTCATATTTTTTAATTAAAAAAATATTAATAAAATAAAATATTCTAACAAATCGAAATAATAACTAAAAGATCCATTGGTAGGAGCTATTTGTCCAAAATTATTCGAGACCATTTGACCGCAAAAACTACATGATCAGATGAATGAGATTTGACTACAGTTGTTTAGAAATTAGATTTAATTAGAACCATTAGATCTGAATCATGATTGAATGATTAGATTTAGATCTTAGGCACAAAATAAATAAGGACCATGTGATCATGAAATAACATCATCAAACAAAGGATATAATTAGGTATTACATAAAAGAAGATGAAATCAGGATCATTTGATCATGAAATTACACAATCGAATGGTTTTGGTTACTCCCAAAATTAAGAAGTTAGTCGCTCGACAAATGTCATATGTTTTAGTCCAACATGGTCTATTTTTGCTTTTGTTCTCTCCTTATAACATCTTATGTGCAGTCCAAAGGTAGCTTAAGTTTAGGGTTGGTTGCTCCTTAGTTTGGCCAAGAAGTCATGACCCTTGCATGCCAATGATGTGTTATAATTTAATTAAGAATGAGGGCCTTTATATGTTTGGGATTGATTACAAACACCGTTCATTATATCGAATAGGTTCAAGATTTAGTGCCTTTACTCAAAGTGGTTTACTATAGAGAACTAATCTACTATATCGAACTAGTTCAAGAATAATTGCCCTCTATCAAACTAGTTTGTTCTTTCTATTATTAAATTTTTTACTAATTAATTAATATTATTATAACATTTTTTATAATAAGTTAATTAAGATTTTGAAGGATATAATCAAGTTAAAATAAATAAAAAAATATTAGAATCATAAATATTTTTTAAGATGATAAATTTTAATTTAATTTGTATTCCTTGTGATAAATATTTCAAACTTAACATTTTAATCAAAGTAAAATTAAAATATATAAAATTAAATTCAAAATATATCTCTAGTGATTTGCCACTCTAATTAAGATGATCTTTATGGGATTTGGCATTTGCTCTTTTTTTAAGTTCTCTTACAAATACGAGCATTTGCTACTAGACATACTTAGTATTTGTTATCATCAAACAAAGCATTATGGCTAGGGCTCAACAATACAATAATCTTTTCCTTTTAATGATAACAAAACCTTTAATGAAATTGATAAAAATATAAATTATTTATAAAAATATATATGCAAAATAATTAAAAATAAACTCCTACATGTATGCCATGATTAAATTCATGCTCCTCCTTAATTTATGCTTATCTATTTCAATTTCTTTTAATTTCTATTCTCTCTCTCTTTTTGTGATCACTTAAAGAGACTCAATAAAAATTTTATAAATTTTTTACAACCATAAAAGTTTATCAACCATTTGATCACCTAGCTTTTGTTTTCAAAAAATATTTTTTAATTATAATTTTATCCAATAGTGTAGGAATCAATTCACTCATTCTCTTTCAAATTGATTTAATTAATGTTTCTATAACTATTACCCAAAACACATTCTTTAAGATATATTATATTAATATTGATTTAAAATTTACTATAAAAGATTAATTATTATGATAAGATTATTTCTAAAACTAATCAAAATTTCAAATACAACTTGTTCTTTTAGATGATCTTAAATTAGTTTTAAAGTTTTAGGATTTTCTTTAATTATGACCTTTTTTATTTATTTCAATTGAATTTTTAAATTAAATTTGTCAAATCTTATTTTTTTTAACTATGTTTTTACTAAAAATTTTTAGTTGAAATTTATTCATTAAAGTTTACATGAACACTAGATTTTAATTATTAGATTTAAGAACCCAAGCTAATTTGGGTTAAACAAATTTGTTGTAACTAAACTACTATTTTCTTTCATTATGCATGCAAAAGTAGAAAAATTAGAATGAATATTAGCTCTAATCTGACATGCATGTGAAGAATGATCGGGCTGCATATAATAGTGGCATGTAATCTTGTGATTATAATTATGTAAAATATCAATATATCTATGCATATGTGATCTTCTAACATGTGTAACAAAAACATTTCTACTAATTGGTTTTATTATTGATAAATAAGTAGAGTGCAAAGATTTAAAATCACTAAACTGCTTAACTAAGGACTCATGCTCATTAACTTTTTGTTTTAAATCATCATTTTTCATTTCCATATTATTTAAATAAATATCAACATTTTTTCTATTTTGTTTATAATGACTTAGATATTCATTATGCTCTTCTTTTAATTTCTTATATTTTTATTCAAATTTTTAAACTTTTTACAAAAATGAAGTAATTGTTTGGCTAATTTTCTTTTGAGTTATTTACGCTCATTTAAGGATGCACTCTCTTCTTCTCCTTCTTCTCTAAGCATCATGTAAAATATTACTTCATTATTTTCTTCTTTTTCACTAGTGCTATTCTCTATTGACTTATTCAAAGTTTTCTTCAATGCCTTCTTCTTCTTCTTCTTCTTCTAACACTTCATTATTTCATTCTTTATAATTGATCTTTCATGAGAATTTCAAAAGTTATTTCTAAATTTATAATTCTATTAAATTCAATAATATTTCAAACATATTATAAAATATTTATGATCTCAACATTTAATTATACTTTATATTTTTCCTTTTTATTTATTTCACAAAATAATTTAAATTACAAAAATATATTGTTATTTTTTAGGGTGAAAAATTAAAAAGAGTTTATTTTAGTTCTCATATTTCTCTATCAACTGATTTTAAATAACTAGTCATCCTAATCTTTCAAAAGAAACAATAATCACCACAAAAACAGTGTTGGCCTACTGGAAAACACATCTTTGTCCAAATTTGTTGAAGCATTAATTTTGGATCATCCAAAGAATTTCTTCTCACAATAAAGGGTGCTCTCTCTGATAAGAATGCGATCAAAATCCTACGCTGATTAAATGATTAATGATACACAGGTATCTTAGTAAAATAAATTAGGAGTAGAGAAAATTAATAACTTAGATAATTTACAAAGAAACAGAATTTTAAAGGTTTGACGACTGAGGGGCGCAGTAGTGTATGGAAGCGATGATGGGAATAGGATGTTAATGACTTGAATGTTTTGGTTTGAAAGTTTTTTTAAGATTGAATAAAAATTTATCTCTTAATTTCACTAAAAAATTCTTTTATTTATGCATATTTTCTAATCACTAAAAGCACTTACCAAATAAGCAAAATAGTTATTACTATTTTGCTAATTTTCACATTTTTAATTAAAATATTATTAATTAATTAATTAAAATATTTTAACAACTTGAAATAATGGCTAAAATAGTTGTTGGATTTTAGTTTCAATACTCACTCATATTTGTACAACCCTCCTTTTTGTGCACTTGGTCTAAGACTCAACTTGCCTGTTTAAGACACCTCAATGGCATTGCCATGCTTATGAGGCTATTCAGCACCTAGCTTATTGTTTTCCTTCATCATTGTTGACTTTCTTAACTATTCATTATTAGCATTAATGTGCCTCTTTCATGGTTGGACCACCATTCAAGTCCCAAGCCTTTACTCTTGGTCACGTCTCTCTTCCTCTAACTGTGATTTGTTGAACCTGTTACCATGCTTTTGAATTTGTTCCGTCATTTGTTGCATTGATATTCTCATCTATTGCAACCAGTTGCTTCATCAAGATAACTATGTACATACTAATGGCATGCCCAATCTTGCCACATGTGAAACAAATGGTAGGAAGCCCCTGATATTTGTTAGGTCAAAAGTTTGATGAGTCAAGTCATAAATATTTAATATTTTATTGTAATGAGTTTGTTTAGTATGAATCAAGTTTAGTTTTAATGAACAAGTCACGAAAACTTTAAACATGGTGAGTTAGTGGTCTTAAAAGCATCATGGAGTATTTAGCAAGCTTCAAAGATTTAAGACAAGCATATCTGCTTTGATAAGGTTTTCTTTCTTTACTATGAAATAGAATGTTAGCTTGTTAATTAAAAGAAACATCTTCATTCATCTCACTTTCAAATCCTAATTTAAGCATTCGAATTTTTTATCCCGTTTTTTATTTAAAAAACTTATAGGATTTCGTTTTTCACTAAATCCTTTTTTCAATTAAATCATTCCAATGCATCTTTGTCAAAGTTTATGTCAATTGTTAAACTTTGGGTAAACAAAAGAAATTAACTTTATTAAATATTCTTAAATTAAAAAAAATTAAGCCATCCCAAGCTGGTCACATACAAATTAGTTGGGCCAACCAGGCCAGAGTGGACTTGGAAGCACCAGATCAGGAAACCAACTGAACCATATTGGGTTGGGACCCAATATTGGTCAAATTTCATCCTGAAGCAGGATAAGGCAGAGTATTGAGTTGGGCTAAACTCGAAACAAATATGCATGCGGGTCGGATTGAATCCATATTAGAAATAAACCTATAAGCATACCAAAATGATCAGGAGACAAAATTCCAAGTGCATAAGGGGGGAGCCAGCCCCAATTCGAATCACATAGTACAACCATTCAAAGTATTATAAAGAGCAAATCCTTAAGAAATTGCATCATGTGGGACTATATTTTTGGTGCCTATGTAAGTTTCCATAGTAACTCAATGTCGTATGATTGTGCATTTTCATAATTGAATGGTGCAGCTTGCATCTGGGTTCTATTTAGTGATCTTGATTCATCCTATGCATTTGATGATCCCAATCAAACGATTATAATGGATTCCACTTTTCATTTATCTTTGATTAGATTGCTAAGGTATTTCACCCACTTATAAGTCTTGCTTAGAAGCTCTGATCAGATGAACAAGATCACACCTGACTTAATTGGATGACCTTTATTGTTTCCACCTTTTGAAATATCTATCCTTGATTTGGATGGCTTAGATCTCTCCATTTTGAATCCTATTACTAAGCTCATTCCTGATTTTACCATTGACTTATCGAACGATCTAGAACTCAACCACTCAACCAAGGCTAACCCAAGAAGCTATTGTAGTTTGTTAAAATTCCAATTTGCATATTGCAACACCAACTCAACCATATACAAAAGGAACTCCAAGCTCATGTTGATAAAAGTTGGCTATGATGAAAGAGGTTGTTGTCCAACCCAATTGTCCTACAAAAAAGAAACTTGGTGACCTGAAGCAGTTTGCCACATTGTTTTTTTGAAATCCAAGAGGTAGTTTTGTTAAGAAGTTTTCAAGTTTGAGATACTCCCCATGGCATGTGAAAGTTGTCATTTATCAAAAAATATTTGGATCAAAATGTCTACAACCATATATAACCATCCCTTGCAATGACTTGTCTACATTGTTTTGCAATTAAAGCTTTTTACCAAGTAGCAATATTACAAATGACATGGACACCAAACTTTTAAGAAGTGTAACAAGATCCCAATTAGCATAGTAAATTGTGTTGCTATTATCTGAGCTACTCAATAGCTTTATATGGACTAATTTCTCCAGTTTAGAAGTAATTCCATTTAGGATCAAGGAATGAGCTACATAAAATCTCAGAATGGTAGCTAAGATAGAATTAATCATCACAATACATTCATTCATTGAGATAGATCAGATTGTCCAATGAGATGCATGCTTTTCCACTCTATGTATGATGAAGTTGAAGTGTTTCTTTTGAAGCTTAGTTGTCTCAATGGTAATTCCAAGATATGTTAGGTGAGCAGCTTGTCTAATATGATGTTTCTTTGTAATCATCTTTTTCTATTTCTTCTCCATCTCATGACTAAAGAGCACCCTTGATTTATTAAAATTCACCACCTATCCAGAGTGATGCCCAAAATGCTCCATAATAAATGAAATGATTCTCACTACTAAACATGTGATAGGTGAATAAATCATTACATCATCACCAAACAAGAGATACATAGTCAATGGTGAGGTTGGGCCTATCTTAAAATCAGTGGAAGCCATAATATCTTGTTAATGTTGGATTAGCCATGAGAGATACTTAGATAAAATGGAGAAGAGATACGACGAAGGTAGGCACCCCTGCCTAAGTCCTTTAATTACTTCAATCCAAGGCAAGCAAACTTTTTTGTAGATAACCCCAAACTGCATGCAAAAATACATGCCCTTATCCAGTCACACCAAACTAAAGGAAATTGAAGTTGTTAAAGCATGTCAATAACAAAGTTCTAGTTCACCTTATCATAAGCCTAATCCATGTTAAGTTTAAGAGCTATCAACCCCTCTTTAGAAGTCAAGTGGGGCAAACAGTTAGCTATTTCCTGAGCCAAAAAGATGTTATTAAAGATAGCATGACTGGCACAAAGGTAACTAGCTCATGAGTGATAATGTTTAGATGAATAAACTTCAATTGAGCCATTAGGAATTTGGTCACTACTTTATAAATGAAATTATAGAGGCCAATAAGTCTAAACTATTCAGGTTTAAATGTTTTCTGAATTTTTGAGATAAAGATGACCAATGTGTCTTTCCACTGCTTAGACATATAGCTTTTCTTAAAAAGTTACTGGATAGCTTTATAAATATATTCATGTGTAATATTCTAATATCCATGAATAAACTCTATTGAAATGTCGCCTATACTAGAAGATTGGTTCTTTTTGTTGAACAAAGTTGCTGATCAATCCATCCATCAACTATATGTGCCACAAGAGCTATTTCTTGATCCCTGCTAATAGCCTTGAAAGGTAGAAAGAGGAGTGCAGGGCTATGTTGCATAGAATTGCACTCATTGTGAAAATAATTTTAGAAGACTTTCATTGATATCTTTTAGAGATCTTACTAGTTCAATATTACAATATTTTAATTGATGGATATAATTGTTCTTGAATGTTGAAACCACTTGAAGGAACTGAGTGTTGTGGTCCCCAAGAGTAGCTAATCATGCTTAGCACGTTTTCCACTACTAAGCTTCTTCAAATGTCAATGCTTTATGATATGCAATAATTTTTTTCCTAAGTGGTCCAAATTAGTTTGATCAATTTTAGACTCCTTAAGTTGATCTTGAATTTCTTATTCTAGTTGGCAAGGCTTTTTAAGGATGTTTCCAATTTCAACTACACTCCATTTTTTTAAATCTCTCAAGGCTCTATTGAATTTAGTAGACAAACTCTCCATCAGGTTGTTTTTGGAGGTCTTATTCCTAACAATAATAATTTTGATGAATTGTGAAAACAACAGCCAAATGTTCTCAAATTATGATTTTCTTTAGTTTTTCCCAACAGTACCTGTTGAAGCTAAATTAGTAAGGGACAGTGAACTAACCCAATGTGGGGTAAATAAGTAACAATAGTGCTTGAGAAAGCTTACATTCCATTAATAATCAAAAAGGCCATGTCGAGTCCTTTGTACACATATGCATTCCCTTCATTGTTATTTCATCAGGTGAAGCTATTTCCATATCAGCTTAGATCTGTTAGATCGAATTCATGAATGATACCAGAAACTTCATGTTGGGGTTGACTGAAGCCGATTTCCCTCCCCCTTTTTTTTCTCTTCCTGTGCAAGCAAAACATTAAAATCACATGTCACAAGTAAAGGCCCTCAAATCTTGGTAGCTCTCCTAATTTCGTCCCAGGCAGGGTGATGAGCAGATGTTCTTTCAATACAGCAGTGCCAAACATCAATACCTCATGAGTCAATTGGATGGTGACAACCTGTGAGGAATGATAAATAATCTCTAGCTGAACCTAGTTTTGCCAGAATATTACCATGCCTCCTGATAATCGGACTGATGGCTGTACAAATAAATTCCAGCTGTGACCCAGGAGCCAGTCCACATCCCGTCTAGTGATGGTCTCCACTTGGGTTTCAAGTAAAGAAATAACAAACACTTTGTTCTCCATGACAATATGCTGTAGGTAAGTTCATGACTTTGAGGCCTTGATCCCCTGGATATTCCAAGAAATGAATGCAATCATGTTATACAGATCAGTGTTTGAAGGAGCACAAGGATAGGTGAACTTCCTACCAGACCATGCAATATCATGTTAATGCATCCATACCTATGCATTCCCAGGTTCTGGAGAGCTTTGTAGAAATTAGTCCAGTGACCATGCAGCAAGACGTGCCCCTTCCTAGTCTTCTAGTTAGAGTACACAAATTTGGTATATGACAACCTCTAGAATTTGGAAGAAACAGGGACAACAATAATCAGCAATCGACAAGCAAGCATTCCACCAGGTACCAGAATAATTGTAGCCCTTTGATGATAAGCTGCAAGCAGAAGAAGCAAAAGGTGATAGAGCTTTCCCAGACACTAAATATCATGTTATACAATTTGCTGTAGGATTTCCTAGCACATCAATCTTATTTAACCACTGAAATTCTATACAAATTGTCTCATATGGCATGTTCCAGCATGAGTTTCCTTTCTGTCTTATTCTACCAATCTTGTTGTTGTTTTTCAAACTTTATCGTGCACTTCAAACAAAGTTGCTAGAATGTGCCTTATTAATCTAGTTTTTAGGAGTGTCAAATTTCAAATTCAGACAGAGCATGAACTTCTATACAATCCTTCCAATTTGAGCTAATGAAGACCAACAAGTGATAATCACCCCACTTAATTTACAATAGCATTTTCCCATACCCATAGTAAAGAGAGGGGTCTCTAAACAATGCATCAAGAACCATGAGCCAATTAAACCTTGTTTGATATGTATCCTCCAAGAGGTGCAAGCACTAAGCATATTCAAACCCATATGTAGTATTTGAAAGTTCATTGCATCCATAGTGAGAGACAAGCTGGAAAAAATATTCACCTCATTGTTTGTCCATCCATGATGGGCAAATGAAGTAAATAGATAAGGAGTTACCATTTTAATCCAGCAGTTTGTAGATAATAAAGACCTTACGCAATAGATAAATTCACCAGTGTAGGAAGTTTGAGGCCACCTCTTGCCCCTACTACCATAAAGGATTACTGTCCAATAGACACTAGTTCCTCCACAAGGATTTCAAAACTTCCAGCCACCAAGGAGATTTCTAACCCTACCAGCAAGCCAAGCTTGATCCAACAAATGGTATGGGACTTTTTTATTGATGATAGAGCTTTCCCGGGCACTGAAATTCCATGTAAAATGTCTTATTTGGGACGTTCCAGCATTATTTTCTTTTCTTTTTGGTTCGAACAATCTTGCTTCTATGTCGTACATTTCAAAATAAGCTGCTATGATACACCTCATTGTGCCAATTTGTAGAATGAATGCCAATTTTCAAGTTCAAGTAGAGGGTGACTTCCAGCATCATCCTCCCAATTTGAGCTTTAGACAATAAGGATAACTAGCAGATTATATTCACCATGGTTAATAAACAATAGTGATTTCCCAAACCCAAAAGATGGTGAGAGGTCCAATTTGAGCAATGCCCCTTAACCCATACGCAAATTAAAACTTTTCTCATTAATGTCCACCAGGAGGTGCAAGCTCCACACACAGATAAAACCCAACACAAACAGCTGAATTTTCATTACTTCCTTTCTGTATGAGAGAGGCAAGCAGAATTGATCATTAATCCACTTTTGAATCTTCGCTTCATGGATGGTCCAGCCATAACGTGTAGTAGAATTAAATAGATATGGAATTTTAATCCAACTCTTTGTATTTAAGAAGGGCCTTGTGCAATAGTTAAATTCATCAAGGAAAGAGACATGAATGCACTTCTTGCCCCTACTCCCATAATGGGCTACAGTCCAGTTGATTCCAGTTCCTCCACAAGAATTCCTGAGATTCTAGTAACCAAGGAGATTTCTAAACCTGCCAGCAAGCTTAGCTTGACAGATTGAATGGTATGGGACCCTTTCGCATTCAACCTTGGACACATAGAAGCTATTAAGTTTTGTGTTAGCATAGTCTGAACTTATACAACATACATACCAACAGGTCATTTTAAGGAGTGCAAACATGCATATAATTTATTAGTACCTAGGCAAGACACGTAGCACCGAATTAAATACTCCAATAGAAATAAGCAAACCTACTGTAATTGTCTCCAGCCATAGGAACATTTGCCGAGTTCACCACATGGAGTGAGAAAAAACAATAGAAAAATGTTCTAGCACAAGTAGCGCAATCCGTCTTCAGCACCTATTTCATTTCAATTTTCAAAGATAAGCAAGAAGCAACCTTTCCTTTATTGTAATTGATTTTCCTTGTTATTAGTTATATTAAGTGGCAAGGCCCTTACCTTTATCCCAGTTATCTAGCAAGATAACCTCACTGCTCAGAATAGAAGTTCTGATAGCATGCAACTCCCAGTCTTTCATCAGCACATGACTCTAGGAAGATTCACCAAGGAATTGATAAACACCCTCCAGTTTGCTATGATGCTTCCTTGCATGTAAACTCTGTTGATTGTTTTTAATTTTAGTATTTGATTGTTGATTAGCTCCCTTGGATTTCAGTTTAGGTACCCACTCAGATTTGTGTAACCCTCCTTTCTACGCATCTGGCCTAAGACTTGACTTTGCCTGTTTCAGACACATCAATGGCATTGCCATGCTTATGTGGTTGTTCAACACCCAGCCTGTTGTTTTCCTTTATCATAGAAGACTTCCTCAAATGGACATGATTAGCATTAATGCGCCTCTACCGTTGTTGGACCACCACCCAAGGCCCAAGCCTCTACTCCTGTTGGTCATTGCTCTCTTACTCTATCTATATGATTTGCTAAGTCCACTACTGTACTTCTGACTTGTTCCATCATTTGATGTATTGATATTTCCATCCATCGTGGTTGGATGCTCTGTCAAAATAGTGATGCACATGCCAGGGGTAGGCAGGCCCTTATATTTAAATCTCTTGAAAGAGTATGCCTTTCTTTTAAAATTTTTGGGTTCCTTAATAAAACAGATGGTCGAAACCTACATCAATACTCCTTATGGAGGATTAGTTCCTTAATAAAACAGATGGTCGAAACCTACATCATTACTCCTTATGGAGGATTATAAAATAATCAGCAAATAAAATTAATTCCAATGGCTTGGGAAGGGGCATTCCTTAACCCCACACAAAATCAGAATCAAGTGTTCTGTGTGCAATCCAATTAGTTGCTTGATTACCTTTCCTAATCCCATACAAAATCAGAATCAAGTGCTCTATGTGCAATCCAATTAGTTGCTTGATTACCTTCCCACATTATGTGAGATATCTTGAATGATGCCAAGCCCTTAATAAGGAAAACAGTACTTTGGTGGTAGATTAGGTGATTGTAGACATAATTACTTGCTCGGTCAATAGTTGTAGTGCTTCGAATATTGCAAGTCTTTCCATTGTTGAAGAGGAACCCGAAACAACCATTTTCCCAACATCAAGAAGTGTCGAACCATTGGCATCATGCACATCTAGCCTAATTCTAGCATTCTTGTTTTCACGAACAGCTGTATCACAATTTATTTTTAGCCAATTCTTAGGTGGTGAAGACCATGTAGAGGTAGTTACTTGTAGCCCACAAGGACTACAAGAGCTATGGCTTACCACGGTTGACACATTGAGAGCATTTGAACATTGAACTATTGATAATTCTTGTAAGTGCTGTAGGTTTTAAAACTTTCCCGAAGTGAACACGTTCATTCCTGTTATGCCAAAGCTTATACAATGTGTCTGCAGCACAGGAAATTGCTGTGATTGCATTAGACTTCACATAATTTGCCATCAAGGAGACTAAATCATGTAGTGATGCAATTGCCAAATGATAATTTCTAGTCAAGCTAAAACAATGTAATTGAAACACAAGAGACCAAATAGCCTAGGCTGTCTCACAATTCCAGAAGAGGTGCTGTATTGATTCGGTTACTGTACTTCCCCTAGGGTACCTTTTGGACGTTGGTATTACTCTCTCCAGCAACCAATACCACGTAAGGATAACCTGGGAAGAAACCCTCTACAACAATGTCACAATTTGAGGCTATGCAAAAACCAACCACCCTCGTTGCGTCCAAAGGAGGGGAATTATGTTTTTTGCACAAGCTATAGTAAACTTGCTTTGAATTTGGAATAGCATGTTCACTTGATTTATAGAACAACAAATCCTATAGTAAACTTGTTTTGAATTTGGAATTGCATTTTCACTTGCTTTATAGAACAATAAATCCCTTTTGCCTATCTTCTCCAAAGGAGGATGTGCAATCCACTCAATCAAGGCCGACACAAAAAGCTACCACAGTTCGATAAAATCTCAATTTCCATGTTCTAGCACCAAGCCAGTCATGCACTAAGGGAACTCAATATTCATGTTGATAAAAGTTAGCCAGGAAGCAAGAGGTTGTTGTCCAAGCCAATTGTCCTGCAAAAAAAAAAACTTGGTGACCCAAAGAAATTCTCCATACTATATTTTATGAAATCTACAGCCATAGGTAATCTTTCCTAGCAATGTCTCATTTACAGTTTTTTGCAATTAAAACCGTTTGCCAAAAAGTAATCTTATAAATGCCAAGCCCACCGAACTCCTTAGGAAGTGCAACAAGATCCCAATTGGCATAGTGGATTGCATTGTTGTCTTTGGAGCTACTGCACAGGCATATGCAGACCAATTTCACCAATTCAGAAATAATGACATTTGGGATCATGGAATGAGCTAAATAAAATGCCTGAATTGCAACTAAGTCAGAATTAATCATCACAGTACGTCTAGCTATAAAGAGAGAATGGATCATCCAATGAGATATGCTTTTCCACTCAATTTAGGATGAAGTTAAAGTCTTTCTTTTGAAGCTTAACCATCATAATGGGAATACAAAGATAAGTTAGGTGAGTGGCTTGTCTCATATAAAGTTTCCTCACAATCATTAGCTTCTACTCTATCCCATGACTAAAGCATACCTTTGAATTATTAAAATTCATACCTAGCCAGATTGACACCTGTAATGCTCCATAATAGACTAAATACTTTTCACTAATGAACATTTAGAAGATGTATCATCAATAAATAAGAGATGTACAATTAGCGATAAGGTACGGTATATCTTGAAAGCAATGGAAGCTACAATATACTGCTGATGTTGGATGAGCTAGAAGAGATACTCAGACACGATAAAGAAGAGACATGACCAGATGGGCACCCTACATAAATCCTCTAGTCGGTTCAACCCATGGCAAGCAAAGACCATTGCACATAACTCGAAACCCTGGTGTAGAAATACACACCTTTATTTAGTCACACCAAACTAAAGGAAACCGTAGTTGTTGAGGCATTTCAATAATAAAGTTCCAATCCACCTTATCATAAGCTTGATCCATGTCAACTTTAAGATCCATTTCCCGCTTTTTAGAAGTCAAGTGGTATATATGGATGATTATTTCCTAGGCTAGAAAGATGTTATTAGAGATAGCACAACTCGACACTAAAGGCAACCTGCTTCCCATAATGTTTCGAAGAATAAACTTAAATCGAACCACTAGGATTTTGGTTATTATTTTATAAATGTTATTAAAGAGGCTAATAGGTCTAAACTATTCAAGTTTAAATGCTCCCTAAATTTTTGGGATAAGGATCTCTAGTGTGTCATTCCACTGCTTAAGCATATAGTTTTCTTTGAAAAATTACTACACAGCTTTACAAATAACCTTTTGTGTACTATTCTAAAACCCACAAATAAACTCCACTAAAATGTCATCCATAATAGGAGATTTGTTTCTTTTGATTGATAAAACAGTTGATCTAATCTCATCGTTAGTTGTAAATGCCACAATAGCTACAGCCTGATCCCTACTAGCAGTCCTTGATAGTTGAAAGGGGTCCTTATTATGTTGCATAGGACTACACTACTTATTGCAGAAGACATTCATTTATATCTGTTAGGAATATTACTGATTCATCAGCACTATCTTTTAATTAATGGATATAATTGTTCCTAAATGTGGACGTAGCCATCGCTTAAAAGAACTGAGTTTTGCGGTTCCTAAGAGTGAACCAATTTAGCTTAAAACATTGCCACCACCAAGCTTCTTCCAATGCCAAGGTTTTATGATATGTAGTAATTTTTTTTGCTTGGCAGTCATTCTCCAAATCAATCAGACCAATTTCATATTCCTTATGCTGAAGATCCTGGATTTTCTGTTCTAGCTGGCAAGGCCTTTTCAGGATGTTTCTAATTTCTACTACACTCCTTTTTTTAACGAGGCCCTATTGAATTTAGTGGACAGACTCTCCATCGAGTCTTAAGGCTCTATTCCAAGCTGTAGTAACAACATTGGTGGATGGTTGAAATGATAGCCAAATGTTCTCAAATTGTATTCTTTTTTCAGTTTTGTCAAGTGATAGCTACCAAAAATGTATGAATAAGGGGCAATGATCTGACCTAATGTAGGGTAAATGAGTAATTGTAGCACTTAGGAAAGCTTGCACTCTATCAATATTCAAAAGGCCCTATCAAGTCTTTCGTATGCACATGCATTGCCTTCTTTATTATTACACTAGCTGAAACGAATTTCAATGAAGCCTAGATATGTCAAATCCAATTCATGAATGTGGCCAAAAAATTCATGTTAGGGAATAAAGCTAATTCCCCTCCCCCTTTTTTCTTTTTTTGTGTAAGCAAAACATTGAAATAACTTATGATAAGTAAAGGCCCTCCAATCGTGGCAACCCTCCAAATTTGGTCCCAAGAAGAGCGACAAGAAGTATGTACTTTTGATACATAAATAGCATAATATCTCCAAATATCATTATCTCCTGAAGTCAGTTGGAGGGTGAGAACCTGCAAGAAGTGATCTATCATCTATTGCTGAACAAAGTTTTGCCCTAATTTTACCATGCCTCTGAATAATAAGACTGATAGTTCTGCAAAGAAGTTCTAGTTGTGGCCCTAGGAGCAGGTCTTCATCCTTTCTAGTGAAGATCTCCACTCAGGTTACAAGTTGAGAAACAGCAAACAATTTGTTCTCCCTGACAATATGTTATAAGTTCGTTCGTGATTTTGAGGCCTTATCCCCTGTATATTCCAAGCAATGAAAGCAATCATGTTATACAAATCAGTGTTTGAAGGAGCACCATGGGAGGGAAACTTCCTACCAAACCTTTCAATATCGTTTTAATGCATCCATACCCATGCATTCCCATGTTCTGGAGAGCTTTGCAGAAATTGGGCCAATAACCATGCAGCAAAACTTGTCCATTCCTAGTCCTGCGGTTAGATTTCGCACATTCGTTATATCACTGCCTCTAAAATTTGGAAGAAATAGGGACAACAACAATGAACAATCTGCAAGCTAGCATTCCACAGGGTACCACAATAATTGCAACTCATTGATGACAAGCTGTAGGCAAAAGAAGAAGCAAATAGATGATAGAGCCTTCCTGGGCACTAAATATCATGTCATACAATTTGTTGTAGCATTTCCAGTGCACTTGATCCACTTTAAGCACTGAAATTCCATGCAGATGATCTCATATTGTATGTTCCAGCATGAATTTCTTATCTTTCTGGCTCTACCAATGTTGTTGCTGTTTTTCCAACTTTGTCATGCACTTCCAACTAAGCTGCTAGGATGCACCTTATTAATCCAATTTTTAGGAGTGTCAAATTTCAAATTCAGATAAGGAGTGACCTTTAGCACCTTCCTTCCAATTTGAGCTAATGGAGACCAGTAGGTAGTATTCCCCCTAGTTAATTTACAATAGCATTTTCACGTACGCATAGTAAGGAGAGGGGTCCAATATAAACAATGCAACCAGAACCATGAGATAATTAAACCTTGTTTCTTATGTATCCACTAAGAGTTGCAAGAACTAAGCATACTCAAACCTCAATGCAGCAGTTGAAAGTTCATTGCATCTATATTGTAGTGAGACAAGTAGGACCTCATTGTTTATCTAGGCGTGATGTACAATAGAATTAAGTAGATAGGGTCCTGCCATTTTAATCCATCTCTTTGTAGATAATAAGGTCATTATGCAATAGAGAAATTCACCAAAGTAGAAAGTTTGAGTCCACCCCTTGCCCCTGCTTCTATTAAGGATTACATTCCAACAATTAGTAACTCCTCCACAAGGATTCCAGAACTTCCAGCCACCAAGGAGAATTCTAACCCTACTAGCAAGTTGAGCTTGATAGAATAAATGGTATAAGACCTTTTCACTGATGATAGAGCTTTCTCGGGCACTTATTTCACGTCATATAGTTCAGTGTAGCATTTCTTAGCCTTATTGATCTTCTTCAAACACTGAAATTCCATGTAGAATGTCTCATCTGGGATGTTTAAACATGAGTTTCTTTTCTTTCTGAGTTTCTTTTCTTTCTGGTTCTAACAATCTTGCTTCTATGTTGTGCATTTCAAAATAACCTGCTAGGAAACACTTAATTGTGCCCATTTTTAGAATGAATGTCAATTTTTAAATTCAAGCAAAGCATGACATCCAGCACCAACCTCCCAATTTGAGTTTTAGACAATAAGGATAACCAGAAGGCTGTATTCACCTAAGTTAATAAACAATTGCAATTTCCCGCATCCAAAGGAAGGAGACTGGTCCAATTTGAACAATGTAGCCGAATCCATATGCCAATTAAAACTTCTTTCATAGATGTCCACAAGGAGTGCAAGCTCCAAACATAGGCTGAACCCAATGCAGCAGCTAAATTTTCATTGCTTCCATTCTAATGAGGGAGGCAAGCATGAATGTTCATTAAACCACATTTGAATCTTTCCTTCGTTGTTGGTCTATCCATAACGTGTAGAAGCATTAAATCGATAGGGATTTTAATCCAAGTCCTTATATTTAACAAGGGCCTTAAGCAATAGTTAATTTCACACTAGAAAGAGTCATGAATCCAACTCTTTCGCCAGCTACCAAACAGCTGACTGCAATTCCTCCAGAAGAATTCCTTAAATTCTAGCAACCAAGGAGATTTCTAAATTTGCCAGCTATAATTATCTCCAACTGCAGGAACATTTGTCGAGTTGACCACAAGGAGTGATAAAAAACAACAACAAAATCTTCCAGCACAAGTAGCATGATCTGTCTTCTATACCCATTTCATTTCAATTTTCCAAGATAAGTGGGAAGCAACCTTCCCTTTATTGCAATTGAATTTCCTTTTCATTGACAATATTAAGTGACAAGGTCCTTGCCTTTATCTCGATCATTTGATGGGATAACCTTTATGTCTCAAAATAGAAATTCTAGTAGGAAGCAATTCCTGGTCTTCCACCAGCAGATGACTTTGGGAGGATTCGCATGGGAATTGAGGACCACCCTCCCAATTGCTACGAAGCTTCCCTTCAAGCAAACTCTGTTGATTATTGATCAGCAACCTTGGATTTCAGTTTTGGTGCTCACTCAAATTTGTGCAACCTTCCTTTTGGTGCACCATGCCTATGACTTGGCTTACCTGTATGAGACACCTCAATAGCATTGCTATGCTTATAAGGTTGTTTAATACCCAGTCTATTGTTTTCCTTTATCATTGCAGACTTCCTCAATTGGACATTATTGGCATTGATGTGCCTCTTCCTCTGTTGGACAATCCTCCAAGGCCCAAGCCCCAGCTCCTATTGGTCTTTTCTCCCTTCCTCTAATTATAGTTTTCTTGGAGCACAATTGCGTTTTTGAATTGTTCTGTCATGTGATGCACTGATATCCTCATCCATCGCAGCCTATTGCTTTGTCAACATTGCAATGCAAATGCAAGTGGCATGCCCAACCTTTCCACATTTGAAATGGATGATAGGCAGCCTCTCAAATTCAAATCTCTAGAAAGAGCACCCCAAAGATGCACTAATCCATATTCCAGATTTAAGTCATCTCAACAAGTCCATTCGAATACATACCCTTGGTACGAAGACTGTTGCAATACGAAGAATATTCCCCATGTCCCAAAACATAAGCAAGGGCAATGAAAAATGAATTTAGACAGGCACACAAATAATTGTTGATGCACTCAGTTTGAAATCTGAGGTTCAAAGATCCAATCCCATCATTTGATCAACTACATGCCACGGACCCCTTAGCCAGACATAGTCTCTATCTTCAATTGACTCAAGTGTAGACAAAACACCTAGCCATCAGGTCAAGCACCTAGAACCCCCTTAAATGCCTCCCATTGACACTACAATCCTCCCAATTCTTTGGAATGATGTTTATCCCCCATAGACTCTTCCAACAAGGTCAAACTAATGAAAAGGGATTCTCTTTTCACATGGCTTATTGGAAAGGTAAATTTTGTGATTAATGATGTGATATTTATCCTTTGGAGTGACCAACATGATGTTTAAATTAGATGGTCTGTCAAATTAGGTAGTGGAATCACCTTCAGTAAATGTCGTTATGTTATTTCTAGCTTTCACTACCTTAGTGAGAGCCTCCCTGAAGCTGATTTTGGATGGACTCAATGCATTAAAATTCATTGATAAATTGTTCTCACTTGAAAATTCAGCAATTTCAAAAACAACCTAAGTGCATGCACAAGAATCGCCTCAAGCAAACATTTTGGTTTTTGTAATCTCCACCTGAGTTTGATTATAATCTCTAACAATTTCATTAGCCACTACTACATTCCAAGGTGATTTAATTGTTTCATCCAGCAATAGCATTGATACCCCCTTTGTTCCCTCTACTTAGCAGGCTAGTAGAGACCCTTCCATCTAAACTAGCACTGTTCTCCTAACCAAACAATCCTTACAAATGAGAACAAGGGTAAGCTAGAATAATACCCATCTTGAAGGTCCCCTATATCACAATTTCAATAAGAGATAGTTCCCTAACCACAAGAACAATTTCTTCACTTTGGATACTTACTAAGGTGCAGTTGGGGCTGTTTGGTCCAGTATTCACTTAACATTGGACTTAGTCCTCATAACAAGAAGTCAAAGAGAGAGAGAGAGATAGAGGCACCATGGAACTTTCAGACTACTTCGTCACCTTATGAGACTTGGTTCTTGTCATAGCTTCTCCTTGCACTAAAGAGCTATCAACCACACCAACAATTAAGAGTTTGTCTCCCCACCATCCATAGTGCCATTGCAAAGAGATTGGAGTCAAGATGAGACTAGGTCACCTCTTGCTCGAAGTCAAAATGTGCCACTTCCATTGAAACTTTTAGCCCACTTCTTGAGTACCTCCATGTCCGTTAATGTTTTCCTCCATCCATCATCCACCACCATTCTTCCCCCACAATCGTCCACCATCATTCGCCATCGTTCGCCAACTTTTGCTAATGTCTTTAGTCAATGTACTCACCATCAAAAGTGCATCATGTGGCTTAATTTGACTAAACATGGGGAAGCTTACTAGATCCAGACATAGCAAGGATTGACAATTGAGAGCTCTTTCTTGATTCTACGGCTGGTTGTGCATGGTCATTCTTAATTTGTAGAGAGATTTGTCTAGTTAATTCTATTAACAAATGAGACCTTAGCTTGATAACTAACAATGCTTGGTGCAAGCTGTATGCCCAGCATCTTAGAGTGGCTATGGTTGCTTAGGCCACAAAAGTTTAAGGCAATAAAAAATTTATGATGCCCTTAAATGTTTTAGGTCGCATGTACACTACACTGATATATAAAACAAGTCCATAGCCTTGGTTAAAGACCTGGATAATCTTATGAAAATTGTATCATGATGGGGATAGATCATTGTAATTGTTGGTCTTCAAAGAAGAATTTCTAGTAAGCACGAGTAATGAGCTCACGTCGACTACATCCCTACCTTTTGTAAACACTGGCCATTACTCTATTAAATGATTTGGTGAAGTGTTTAGATCATTGCAATGTGGGTGGTTTATCACACGTGACTTGGTGAGAAGTCCATTGAACCTTATCATTTAAAGGAAGGAGAAGTCATAACAAGGTTTTCATAGGTGGACCTACAAAAGGATCATTGATGAGAGTTATGAAAGATCGAGCGATTTATGCATCCTATGGGGTAATGATCATTGTTCAATGTCACGATCTTTTGTTGTTTGTGCTCTTCCTTCCATGCAAAGCTCGATGCTATGGGGGATAAACTACAGCTTATGGGCATGCTCGTGCACCAAGAGAGAGCAAACATCAAGTTGGCAACGTGAGTGTTGTGCATTACTAAGTCTAGTGGGACTTGGAAGTCAAAACTTAAATGACTCTTGCAAAGAATATCTTGGCTCTTGTATCAATGAAGAATGCAGTGAAATGTGATATGTGTTGTGAATTATAGAATGTTGTGAATCATCCTTCTCTTTAATGCAAGTTATGCCTGAGAATGTGAGTCGAAGACACACATGCATGGATGTAATGCAACCTATGGTCTCTTGAGGAAGCTTAAAATGTCTTTTGTTTCCCCATACCTCATTTTGAGGTGATTGATAGCACTGCATGCTGTGGCATGGTGTGTTGAAGCATTGGATGATGGTTGGCTATTGACACAATAAGAGGTGGCTATCGTCAAGTGTTGTGGCATTCACTAATAGAAATTGATGTTGCGACCTGACAAATAGTTGCCCCTCCCAAATCCAACTCCATGCTCCATGGTGTGGAAACATGACTCCATGTTAGATGAGGCTACTTGTGGAGTTTAAGCATATAAATAAGTAGAGGTGAAGGAACTTATAAGGATTCCCTTAGTAATAATGAGCAAAATAAGATCAACCTAATGTAGAAAATCGAGCAACTTGAATTTAGAATTGTAGACTAGAGAGACATCCTCAAGGATGGATCGGGATCAAATCCCTGAGATAGGGAATAAAGGAGGGTGAGAGACGATTTGGCTTGTACCATGCTGCTACATGAGGCACTGCTAAGGAATCGAGTTGTTTGGGCACAACCTAAATTGAGTGGTAAATTATGTCCAAGGCTAAATAATTGCTAGAGAATGATAATGAACTAGTTTTGCAACATAAATATGAATAGGGCTTTGAAAGAGAGTCAAAGAGTCCTTAAAATTGTAAAGAGGGAAGTAGATGTAGGTCAATGGTGTGCCTTGACTGGAAGTAGAATGTCATTAGAAGATTTGTTAAATGGCTTGAAGAGTAGACTGTCTCAGGCCATAGCAGTGATTGAAGCTTGGGCAGAGATCTTCTATGAAGAAATCATTATAGTGGCCTATCACATTGCTCACCCTGATGAGGCATGCCATGGAAGCACTGTGTGCATTAATGGCTGCATGTGGGCTTTCTATTTGACCTATCTTGAAAAATGAACCAAGAGTCTGACATGCTTGTAAGTCAATGGGAGTACAAGCTCATTAGGTGCAAGGAAGTTGATTAGTGGGATCCTCATTCTAGGGATGCACCACCGACTGACTTAGATCTTTTATGAAATGGTTTGAGTGAGAGCAAGTCTATCGAGACTCAAAAGATTATGAATTATGCATGAGCAAGGTGAAGTTAGAGGAAACTCTATTGGAGAATCATAGTAATGCTGATGTGCAAATCGTTCATCTATCTTGGGTATAAGGGCAAAAGACTGATCAAACCATCTAGTAGCTGGTTCCCTTTAAAGTTTCTCTTAGGATAACTTAAGCCACTGCCAGAGTTATATTGGGTAAAGCTAACAATTAGAGGCATCAGAGCATAATGCCCTTGACCTAATCTCAAACTTTAAATAGGTAAGAAGACTCAGTTACATCAATGAGTTGAGCCACGAATTTTAGGATCCAAGTGGGCCATTTTTGGTTAGTAGAGCTGGTGATGTTGGATAAATCAAAATCTAGGTTATGGTGTCCAACTACATGTAAACCTCGAGTCCACAAAGAGTGGTCAATTAAGGTAGTAAGATGGTGGTCATAGAAGTTGAAATCTATCGAGTATGTACTGTTTAATCAATTAGCCTTAAAATGGATGACATTTAAGCATAGAACCAACACCTAGTTATCAGACCAACAAAGGGTGCAGTGGTCATAGCAAAAAAGGGCACAAACCCACTTCGAGTAGTCGTTGGTGCAGATCTTGGTGATAGTAGCAAAAATTTAAATGAGAACTTTGAAGGTCGAATAAGGGAAGGGTTCCATGTGAATGATACTTGCACATGGGTTAGTCCGTCATAAGAGACAAAGGAAACCTATTGAAGAGCACCATTCGACATGAGCTTTAATAGCGAATCCCTAAAATTCTAGAGTTAAGATGTGGTGGTAAATGACAACATCAAGTGGTGCAAAGACATCAGTGTGGGCCATGAGAAGGGTTATATTTTCTTCTTAATAGCCTATCGGCCTTAAAAATAGCTTATTTAGAGGCAGGGCCCAATAGTTGAAAGAGCACTGCATGTTGGCAGTGTCCAATTCACCCTTGGCGACCCATGAAAATCTAGATGGTTGAGCACCTTCCAAACCTGATCATACTCATAACTGCATCAAGTCTTCAAAATGAATAGCTTTTGGTCAATGAAGTAATATAGTCAAGGGAAGTCAACAAAATGGATCTATAACTTTTGAAAAAGGATTGGTTTTGATGATTAGACATGGGGGTCCCAATCCTAAACCCATTAGTTATTAGTGGCTAGCTAAAGCTATTCATGTGTTGAGAGCAGGTTGACGTGTGCAAGCTAGGGGACAAATTGGGAGCAAACTCTATAGGGGCCTTCTTTGGGCATCAAACAGTCAACTCAGAATTGGTACAAACAAGGGGAATCTGATTGTTTACTCAAAACAAAGTGTTGTGATGGACCTTAAGGATGCTCACACAATAAGATTTCTACCTAGTGCTCTGAATGTCAAAGTGAATAAATTCAACCAAGAGTAGGTAAATAATGGGAGCAACTATGTCTCTCTTAAGACAGCCAAATATCTTATTATCTAATTAGTGGCATGCATGAATGCCTTAATCAGATTCCCATTGTTCCTATCTTCTATCCAACAAAACTAGAGCCAAGGGATTGGTCTTAATAGAATCCATGTGGAAGGAAAGACTTATTGAGCCTTACTATAGTTTGACTTTATGAAATGACTTGAGAGGTGTAGCATAAGTGGGAGTCAACATGCCAACAGAAATGAAATGCCACTTCTTTTAATGTTATTTTACTTTTCAATGAGATGGAAGTGGGGCCTAATCCCTCCTTTTGGTTCTAAGTCTCATCTTGGTGGGTTGATACAGGTGGAAGACATTATCAAGTGAGGAGTTTGACTAGAGTGACACATCTGTTAAAAGATAATGCAAGTGTCCTAAGATTAGCTCAATGAGAATAAAAATCTTGTATGGAACAAAAGGTAAAGGCTTCTTTGATTTTGATTATTAGTATGAGTAAAAATTGTAAGTGTGGCCAATCAATCCTTTATGATTTTAGAATTTGAACCTAGTGGTGTCAAAAAAGTTACTACTTGGATAATTGGTTTGTGTCAACCAAGCATTCATAGTGATGTTGCTTTTTGATCCTTCAATATCAACTCTTCTTATCAGAATAAAGTAGAATTCACCAAGTGTTGGATTTTTCACCTAATAATTAAGCGTGTGAGTGAGAATTATATTGTCATGAGAAATGTTAGTTTTACCCTACTGATGAACGTGGTTATAGTAATTCAACCTAATATGTGAGGAACTATTGATTCACACAATAAGTGATCGTGTTTGATTGAAAAGCTAGTGACATGAAGCTATTATTTGCAAGATTATGATTAAATGCCTTTAAGTTAGAATCCACACTAAAATGTTACACTTTGACTTGTTGTTCATGTGTTAGCTAATAGTAGGGTCTTTACACCCCAAGGGCACATGACCATAGGCTCATTTAGTGTCATGGAAAGTTGGATGGTATGAGCACTATAAAAAATGGCACTTGAGTATGAACGATGGGTATAATCTTTGGTAGATAACTTAAATTTGTAATGAGATATTATAAGTGGTAGAGTTGCCTTGCTATCATGATCCATTAAGTTCAATACTATGTTTTAATAGATTTGTCCCCTCACCAAGATAAAGTGGTTGCAAGGGTTTCAAAATTTTTGCTTGCTTGCTTCCTTGCTTGTTTGCACTATTAAAGTAGTACTTACTATAATACTTTATGTAGAACTATGAGCTTTGCATTGTGCCTATTGTAGATGTTCCTAGGTGAAAGGTTGAAATGCCTCACTTAGCTCATCGTAGAAGTTTCACGATGTAATGTGCATGTGACCTTGTGTTGGACATGTGCTTTTCCACCTTCATGCGATGGTGCATGAGGGCACCTAAAAGTGCAGCATTCTTTGATCCTTTTTAATGCTTGCTACTTCTTTGGCATCAATGAGGTGCAACTTTATTAGGAGAGCTGCCTTCGTGCATCTTGGAATTGCAACACATTGCCTTCCCTATCAAGTGAGTGGCCTTGCTCCAACAATCCAACTCTATATTGCAACAAAATTGTTTCGTAACATTCCCGAAGACATCACATAGGTTTCAAACATTTCACTTGCTTACTTGCATTATTAAAGCGATACTTATTATGGTACTTTGTGTAGTACTGTGTGCTTTGCATCACACCCTTAGGAGACTTGTTTAGGTGCAAGGTTGAAATGCCTCTGCCCATTACTGAAGTTGGATGATGCAATTTACATGTGATCTTGTGTTGAACATGTGCTCTTTTGTCTTCTTTTAATGTGGCATGTGGGCTCTTAAAAGTGTAACTTTCTTTGGCCCTTTTCAATGCCTACTTCATCTTGGTCCTTGATGGGGTGTAAATCTATTGGAAGTCTTGCTTTTATGCATCTTGGAATTACAACACTTGGCCTTCCTCATGAATTGAGTGGCCTTGTTGCCACGATCCACTAAGATCCAACTTATGTCGTAGTAGATTCATCCCATCACACTCCTTAAGACATCACATAGGTTTCAAAAATTTTGCTCACTTGCTCGCTTGCATTATTAAAGTAGTACTTATTATTATACTTTGTGCAACACTGTACACTTCATGTTGCACCCTAGGGATGCTTGTCTAATTGCAAGGTCGAAATGCCTTACTTTTCCTACTACAAAAGTTGGAATATGCAATGTGCACATGACCTTGTGCTGGCCATGTGCACTTTCACCTCCATGTGATGGGGCATGTAGACACCCAAAATTCTAACTTTCTATAACCCTTTTTAATGCTTACTATTGCTTGGGCACCAATGAGGTGTAACTTTGTTGGAAGCTTTCCTTCGTGCATCATAGAATTGTAACACTTTTCCTTGTCCACAAGTTAAGTGGCCTTGCTCCCTTGATCTGCTTAGATGCAACCTTATGTCACTATAGATTTGCCTCCTCACACTCATAAAGGTGTCACATAAGTTTCAATAATTTTGTTTGCTTGCTCACTTGCATTATTAAGGCAATACTTATTGTGGTACTGTGTCATACTATGTGCTTCGCATTATGCCCTTGATGGACTTGCTTAGGTATAAGGCAAAAATAGTTCACGTTTCCTGTTACATAGTGCAATGTGTATGTGATGTTGTGCTGTCTGTGCATGCTTCCACCTATTAGGAGATTTTTCATCATGCATGGACAAATTGTTGCACTTTACCCATCGTGTGAGGCATTGCTCCTATTTATGTGGCATAATGTTGCTATGCTGTAATGAAAATTGGATTGTTCAATATGCATTTGACCATGTTCTAATTGGCATGCTCTTATGCCTATGTGGTTTAACATGTGGGGCTCTACTACATTTTGTGGTCTTTAGTGCATGCAGCAAGTAGGGCCCAAAAACTATAACTTTTTTTGGCTTTTTGGTATTACAGGCTATTGGTACGTAGATAAGGTGCAACACTATTGGGAGACTTGTCATTATGCATAGGCGAAGTGTCACAATTTGCCTACCGAGTGGGTATTATGCAACATTATGCGATGCAATGTTACTAATGCAATAGTGAAAGTATGATGGTTCAATGCATGCTTATCTATGTCTTGGTTAGGCGTGCTCTTACCATTGTGTGGGGAAAGAAAACCCTATTGAGCTTGACTCTACCTGACCTATGAAATGACTTAAGAGGTGTAGCATAAGTGGGAGTCGACATGCTGATAGAAGTGAAATACCACTGCTATTAATATTATTTTACTTAGTGCATAGAGGAGGGCTAGCCCTTCCTTTTAGCTCTAAGACTTATCTTAGTAGGTTGATCTAAGTTGTAAACATTGTCAAGTAGGGAGTTTTGCTAGCGCAAGACATCTATTAAAAGATGATATAGGTGTCTTAAGATAAGCATAATGAGAATAAAAATATGGTGTAGAACAAAGGGTAATAGGTCTTTTGATTATGATTTTAAATATGATAAAATAACTATGAAAGCATGGTCTATCAATTCTTTAGGCTTTCAGAATTTGAAGCTAAAGGTGTCAGAAAACTTACCACAAGGATAATTGGCTTGTGTAGCCAAGCATTCATAGTGACATTTTTTGATCCTTCGATGTCAACTCTTCCTATCATTATGAAGCTAAATTTATGAAGTGCTGCATTGTTCACCCACTAATAAGGAATATAAACAAGTCATGACAATAATTCAACCTAATACAAAAGGTACTATTGATTCACACAATTGGTCAACATGCTTGGTTGAAAAGCCAATAGTGCAAACCTATCTTGTACAAGAGTATGACTGAATACCTCTAAGTTAGAATCCATACTAAGATGTAATTCCTAGGCTTATCATTTACTTATTGAGAGATAGTAGAGGCTTTGCATCCCAAGGGCACATCCATAGGCTCTCCTAGTGCCCTAGAACATTGAATTGCATAGGAACTATAAAAAATGAACACTTGAGTACGAAGGAAGGTAAAATACTTTGTAGATGACTTAAATTTGTCAAGGCATTGTAATTGACAGAGTATCTTTGTTGCGATATCCATTGAGATCCAACCCTATGTCACAAAAATTTGTCCCGTCACCGTGAAAAAAGGTCACAACGATTTCAAAAATTCTACTCACATGCTAGCTTGAATTATTAAAGTGATACTTATTTTGGTTTTTTGTCAGTTTTCATCGTGTCCTTATGAGACTTGCATAGAACACTGAAATGCCTCCCTTTGCTCATCATAAAAGTTAGATAGTGCAAGGTGCATGCAACCTTGTGCTGGCCGTGCATGCTTTTGCCTCTATGCAATGGAGCATGTGGGCACCCAAAAGTGAAAATTTCTTTGACCCTTTCCAACACTTACTACTTCTTGGCCATTGATGTAGTGCCACTTTATTGAAAGACTTGTCTTCATGAACCTCAGAATCATAGCACGTTTCCTTCTTGCCAAAGCGAGTGGACTTGCTACCATGATGCACTAAGATCTAACCCTATGTCATAGTAGATTCATCCCCTTTCACATTACCAAAGACATTATGTAGGTTTAAAAAATTTTATTCACATTCTCTCTTCTATTATTAAAGTGGTACACATTGTGGTACTCTATGTAGTACTTGTGCTTCACATCATGCCCTTGGGAGACTTGCCAAGTTGTAAGCTTGAAAAGCCTTTGTCCAATGCAAAACTTGGTTAGTGTAATGTGTGCTTAACCTTGTGCTGGTTGTGCTCACTTCTATCTCTATGTTATAGGGCATGTGGGTACCCAAAAATTTCTTTAACCCTTTTCAATGTTTGCTACTATATAGGCACCAATGAGGTGCAACTCTTTTAAGAGACTTGTCTTCTCACAAGTTGAATGAAAACAATTTGCCTTCCCTATGAACCAATATGTGGTGTGATGTAGTGTAGATGATGCAATGTATGTTTGACCTTGTACTGGCCATGTTTGCTTCTACCTCTATGTGGTGGTTATCACAAATAGCACGATGTAGTATGTGCTGCCAAAAAGTGCAACTTTTTTTACTTTATTCTACACTTGAGATTTGTTTATCATGAATGTGGAGCCACTCTAATGGAAGACTTACCTTCTTGCATGGTAGAATTGTTGCAATTTTACATCCATGAAGGACAATGTGTGACATGGTGTAGCCTACAATGAAGAAAACGTTTGATGGTGCAATATGTGCTAAGGCTTTTGCATGCTATGCATAAATTAACTTCTATGCTATAACAGCCCTAGTCACATGTACTATAGCTACAGCTACACATGTGCCAGAGCACTGTGCATGTTTAGCAACTAGCATGCATGCAACATACAGTGGGTGTTGTGCCCTCCTGTGCGTGTGAGTAGTGGGGCTTAAAAATTGTAAATTGTTTTGGGCTTTCTAATACTATGTGTTGCTCATGGATAGGTAAGGTACTTCTCTATTAGGAGACTTGCCATTGTGCATAGACAAAAGTACCACACTTTGCTTATTACATGAGGAATTATGTTGCATAGTGCGGTGCGATGTTGTTAGTGTTGTAGCAAAAGTTAGATGGTGCAATATACACTAAGAAATTTCTTGGCTATGTGTCCTCTATGTCCCACATGATGTGATGCACAGGGCAATGTCTTGCCCGATGGTGCATGCTGTGGTCTCAAGTGGAGCCTACAAAGTATAACTTTTTGGGATTTTTTAGTGTTGTGGGTTGTTGGAGCATGGATAAGGTGCTGCGTTATTGGGAGACTTACCACTGTGCATGGGCAAAGTGTCCTACGTTTCCCACCACACATGAAATTATGTGAAATTATGTGGTGTGGTGTTGCCCGTGCTACAATTAAAATTAAATGATGCAATGTGCACTCCTATCCCAATTAAATTATGTGACATTATGTGGTGTGGTTGAAGAGTAGCACTTTGCCCACTGATGTGAATCAAGTGAGGTTGAATGTATAAGAAAGGAGGGTTGCATTGTGCTTTCAACAAAACTTTTTGATTTTGAAAAACTTTTTCAATCAAAGAAAATTCTTTTTCTTAGTAATAAAAGTTTTGTTTTAAGAATATTGGTCCATGAAATGAAAACAAATAGATAACAACAAAACAAAAGAGACAAATATTTTTAGGTGGTTTGATCAAAACCCATGGCTACATCCACCATCGATCACCTGATCGGCTTCCACTAAACACTCTCTTTTATCAAAACTGATAGGGGTAAATAAAGTACAATCTATTACTCGAATGAGACACAAAATATCATAAGAAATTTGGCTACTAGAAAATGTGAAAGTTTATAATAATAATGCATACAAAGCACCTACACCTTTGAATTCTTTAAGAAAGAGTGGCATAATAAGTATAGATGTAAACGTAAGTGAATGTTGTGGAATGAATGAAGAGGAGAGCTGTAGAAATAAGAAATGATAAAAAGCCCACATGCATGATATAAAAAATGATGCTCTCAGTTTGGACTTCTCTTAAACAGTTTTTAACTTTTTGAAGTTCATTAGTCAATCATAAATATTGTTAAATGACCTCTATTGATAGTCTATGAAACAAAATGCCCAAATAAATATTTTAATAGCTATAATTGGCCTTTCTTAAAATGTAGCTATTATTGGAATGAAAAGTTGCAGCAACCATTCGATTTTGATCAAATAACGGATGGTTGGATGATCTATGTTGTTCAAAATGGTAGAATCAATTGTAACCATTTGATCGAGCTCATTGAATGGATGGTAAGATGGATCATGATCTTTGTTTAAGGGGTAGAAGTGATCTTTACTATTCAATTACGAAAGGGTAGACATGATCTTTACTATTCAATTACGAAAATACATTATAAGATGACAAGAATTCTCTCCCAGCTTAGAAGCATTCAAGCACTGATGATTGTTGTGACATCCCTTATATAGCTAAGGTAGTTCAAAGGGTTGGCTACCCTCTTATGCTCTTGAGAGGTCATGATCCAAGTCACTTACATGGATACATGGGTTTAACTTGACCTGATCCCCTAGTTGACTATTTTGAGTCTTTCTCGACTCGATAAGCCTAATTTAGGTTCATAAGTGATTTCTTGACCTAATTTAACCTTGGACACTATAGGACTGTACTCTGAGAGTGACTTAGGCTTGACTTAACTTGGTTTTAGTTAGTCTTATGACCTATGGCTCTCCATGCCCAATGCTCAATACTTGGGGCCACTTGATTCGAACCTTTGGGCTTGGTTGAGGAGTGGTTACTTAGGCTAAAGTTTTATTTTTGATTTAAATATTTTTGTAAAAAAGTTAAAATTAAAAAGACTTAATTTTTGAACCTAAATATAACACATTTAATGCATATTATTTATCACCAAAACTTAACTCAAAAATACATGAACCATGATTATGATCTTAGGTGTCATAATTATAAAGAAAAGATAGATTTAACATGCTAACTATATAGATGATTAAGAATGTAGGTTCTTTGTAGATTAGTCGGTTCACAAAGAGCTTGGTCCTTGGCTCTAAAATTAGAAAGTAATGTCATCAATTTTCATCCACTTTAGATGATATAATCCTTGCTCCAACAAACCCAACTA
This sequence comes from Vanilla planifolia, assembly GCA_023846275.1. Classification (NCBI taxonomy): domain Eukaryota; kingdom Viridiplantae; phylum Streptophyta; class Magnoliopsida; order Asparagales; family Orchidaceae; genus Vanilla; species Vanilla planifolia. Next base: position 4,259,957 of record CM043866.1, read on the forward strand.
TTATAATAATACCTTAAGATTGAATTGAAACAACATTAGGCTGAAAAAAGTATTAGTAATAGTTAGCATAGATTTGTGATCATGACATTAAAAGGTATAATAATCACCTCTTTGATGATTACAAAACTAATACTAGAATTAAAAATATAACATTAAAGAAAATATAATAACAAATAATTAACTTTTATGAATGTAATAAACTATGTAATATAATATTCAACATAATAGTTCCCTCTGATTAATAACCTATACTCTCCTTGAATTCTAGCTTAAGCTCTCCTTAAATTCTAACACTAAGTTCTCCTCCTTTTTGAAATCATTGAATAAGGTTAATTACACCTAAGTTGAACCTAAGTCTATGAAAAACTTTGATAGCTAATGGCTCTATAAAATAATTGACCAATTATGTAGAAGATGAAACAAATGATAACTGAATTTCTTTCTTCTACACATGTTCTCTAATAATGATATCTTAACTCTTTGTGTTTGGTTCTTGAGCATTAAAAAGGATCCTTAAATAAATTAATTATACTTGAATTATCATAAAAACTAAAATTTGTATAAATTCTAAGTCATAATATAAAAGTTATTATTTAATCTATAAAACTTAAGTAATTCAACTACTTGTAAAAATGTACTCAACCTCTATATTGATAATGCCATATAATTTGGTTTCTTTTAACCCAAAAAATTAGTGAACCATTAATCAATTGGCACATATAAGAGGTACTCTTTTTATTACTTTTGTTACAAGTAAAGTCAATATTTGTATGGGTTACTAAATCAAATATTAGCTGACATCTAGAGTACCATAAGCCTAGAGTCTTAGTTCCTATAAGATACTTAGAGATTTGTTTGACTATTTGTAGGTGGGATCCCTTATGATTGTCCTAAAATCTTATACATAAACTTACATTAAACATGATATCAGTCCTATTCATAGTAAGCTATAGTAATGATCCAATCATTCCTCTAAATAATTTATTGTCAATAAGCTTTTCAGCTTCATCTTTATCTATAATAGTCTTCATATTAATGAGAATCGTTCTTTGCTTCATATTCCCATGACCAAATTTCTTTAATAATTTTATCAAATATTTATTTTGAAAATTAAAGATTCTCTCACTTGTTTACTTAACTTGAAATCCTCAAAAGAATGCTAATTTTTTCATCATACTCATTTCAAATTCATACTTTATTAAATTAGTAAATTTCATACACATCTCTTTATTAGAAGATCCAAAGATTATGTTATCCACATACACCAAATATACTAATTAACATTCAAGTAAATGTTGAACAAATAAGATATTATCTACTTTGTTTATATGAAATCTATTTCAAGTAAGAAAAATGCATAATCTTTTATACCAAGCTATTAGAGTTTATTTCAAACCATAAAGGACCTTTTTAAGTTTGTACTAATGATTTATCTTGTCATGTATCTCAAATCTCAAAAGTTATTCAACATAAACTTCTTTATTTTTATATCAATTCAAAAATATACATTTAACATCTATTTTTTATAATCTAAAACCTTTATGCCATTCAAACCTGTATTCATTCACATATACTCCTTCAAGCTGATAATTATTAAGTCATCCTTATATTTGATGAGTCAAGTATCAAATATTTAGCATTTTACTTTAATAGACTTATTTAGTATAAAATAGGTTTACATGTAAAAAACCAATCATGCACTTCTAAAGATAATAAATTAGTGGTCTTCAAAATACCTTAGAGTATTTAGGAAGTTTTAAAGATTGAATACATATATACCAAATTTCACAAAATTTTCTTTTTGTTATGTAATAGAAAATATTAGCTTATTGATTATAAGGTAGTTCTTCATTCATCTCATTTTCAAATCCTAATTTAAGCATTTAACTGTTCAATTATCTCCTTGACTTAGAAAATATATAAGATTCCATTTTCTTAATTTTTTAATCCTTTTAAATCCTACTTAAACTATTTATTGATTTAAGAAACATAAGATTTTATTTTTCAATCATTTTTTTCTTGGTTAAATCTTACTTATGCATCCATGATAAATTTAATGTTAAATCAATTTCTAAACTTTTGTTAAATTAAAAAAATAATTTTGCTAAAATTTTAAAAAACTTACCTTAAGACATATCACAAGCATGTGTCCAAGTGTAAGGCTTTCTAATCAAATAAGCCCAAAAGAGCATATGTAAATCTCAAGTCAGAAGATAGTTGGAATGTAATCAGGTTGAGCCCAAGCTTGGCCACTGTGTATCCTAAACCTAGTCAAGGTAAGGCAAAGGATCAAGTTGGGCTAAACTCAAATAAAGTATGCAAATCAAGCCAAACACATAAACATTACAAGTGAGCCCACGTGATGAAATCCTATGCAAATAAGAGGGGAGCTAGCCCTAATTGGGCTCACATAATACTCCTATGCAAATTTTTATAAAGTGTAAATTCTTTTCCTTCACTACAATGTGGGATTAACCTTTTAGTTCTTCTCTACTTCAAAGACTGAGAGTGACTTAGCATCGTCTAATCAAATATTTTTGTGATTGTACAATGGAGTTCAATTTATTAGGTCACCATTATGTTTGATGAGTCAAGTCATAAATATTTAACATTTTGTTCTAATAGGATGCAAATTAGGTCTGAACTACAACCATTATAAGTGAGCTCAAGTGATAAAATCCCATGCAACCAAGAGGGGAGCCAACCCTAACTGAGCTCACATAATACTCCTACATAAATTTTTATGAAGTGAATCCTTTTCCTTTGCTGTAATGCAGGACTAACCTTTTGATGCTTATTTGCTTCCAAAATCAGCAACAACTTAGCATTGTTATATCACACATTTTCACGATCACATGATGGAGTTCACCTGTTTGGTTAATGTTTGGTGAGTCAAGCCATAGATGTTTAACATTTTCCTCTAATTGACTTGTTTAGTGTTAATCATGTTTAACTTTAAAGAGCAAGCCATGCACATTTAAAATGATGAACTAGTGGTCTTCAAAGTACCTTGGAGGGTTCACCAAGTTTCAAAGATTGAAGACACAAGCATCAACTTTGATAAGATTTTTTAATTATAAAATAGGATGTTAACTTATTGATTATAAGACACTCTCTATTCATATTAATTTTAAATCCACTTAAACATCTAATTATTCAATCCACGCGATTAGATATCCTTAATCAAATCCATCTTGATTGTACCATCCATAACTCATTAAACTTTTTTGATTTGATCCAGTGGCTCCAATCAATCTCACCAAATGGCTAATTATGTAGCTATTATGTGTCATTGAAGGTTGGAAAATTATTTTAAGTTGTTTGGTAGTAGCTTTTCAAATAGCTTTTGTTTGACTTTCTAATGACTATGATCAAATTTTTTTTATAAGTACCTAACCATTATGAATTAAATGTGTAATGAATGTGAATTAATATTTGAGATCTTAACAAAATACTGCTCAATATTCTACTAGCATAAAATCTACTAGTAGTAACTATGATTTGTTCTTCTCAAATCATCAAATTTTTTCAACTAAGCCTTTCACTTCTAATCTTTCAATTCTCATTTTTCTTCTTAAATTTAAGCTAATTGTAACTTGTTCTATTAATCAACAAGTATAAGAAGTGGTATGAATTTATCAAATTTTTTTTGGCATTGCTGTATTTTTCCTTTTCTTTTGGGTTGTGAGGCCCAATATTTGGGAAACCTTGAGTTTAGTTTAATCTCATAAAAAATCGAGTTGGTGTTGAGCTCACAAAAGTTTGAGTTATAATTAAATCAACAAAAGCAAGTAGGTTGGATGTGAATCATTAGATAAAAACCTTATATTGTAACCCTTTTGTTAGTTGTTTTTTTATGATATCTATTAGGGGTGGACTTAGGTTCTAGTTTTAATTGAATCACCTAAAATTTTGATGCCTCATTTTAATTCTTATTTTTATTTTCTTTCATCATATTAAATACATAAATATATATAAATATATATATATCAAGAAGATTTTTTAAAAGCATAAAATTAATTTTAAAAAATAAATACAATAAAAAATAACAAAAAATATTTTAAAAGTCTATAATTAGCCCACATCTTGTAGGATTTGTACACTCATTTTCATTTCAATTAGTATAAGAGAGGGTTCCCAACAAAAAGTAGATCACATCACTTAAGTGATATGTCTTATGCATTTTTTTTATCTTATTAAATCTCATTTTGATTGCACATTAATTTTAGCTTCTCTCTTATCAATTTTACATGCTTTCCAAAATACATGTTTTTTTAATTTTCTTATTAAATTAAGTTTTTAATATGTCTTCACCCATGATTGATATTATTACAACACTAAATGAAAGATCTTCGATCCCTCCACCATTATTTAAAGGTAGATTTTAATTATATTATAAAGATAGATTTAAAATTTTTATCCAATCAATTAACCTAGAACTTTGGAAAGTGCTCATCAAACCATGTGATTTGCTTAGAGATCATGCATAAATAAAATCAAATCTTTTAGTAAACTCAGTAGTGATCAAAAGAGAATGACATAATTAAATACTAGAGTACTTAACTACCTTCATTATGGTATATCTCTAAGTGAATTTAATCAAATTATGAATTTATATATTACACATGAAGTTTGGAGAAAGTTAGAAGTTACTTATGAAGGCATTTTGTGAGTAAAAGAAACAAGAATAAATCTTCTTACACATGATTATAAGCATTTAGAATGGATTAAAAAAACTATAAAAAAGATATTTATGTAATTTACTAATACAAATCTTAGAAAAGTATTTTTTTAATATAGATCTTGTAAGAAAAGTGCTAAGATTCTACTCAAGGAGTATAATCCTCTTACTATGACAACTAAAGACAAATAAGCACATGTTAGATGAGTTACTTGGAGAATTATTAATGGCCAAAATTTAGATGAATAGAAGTGTTGAAGAGGAGGCTTCCACTAGCAAGCCAAAGCATGGAGTAAGTAAAGAGAAACTATTGGAATTCAAGCAAATAAGATTCAATTGAGGCATATATCTCTTTTATAGATTTGGAGAAAGAAGTAAATTTTTATGTTAAAGGTTTAACAAAAAAATTGGTAAAACATTTTGTAAATAAGAATTGGAAAAAGAAGAAAATAAGGGAGAAGATGAAGGTGCCAAGATGCTATGATTGTGGTCAAATCATCCATATTAGACCAGATTGTTTACAACTCAAGGACACAAAAAGAAAGGAAGAGAAAAAGAAGAGAATGAAGAAGAAGAGAGTATTTCAAAATACTTGGATCTCTTTGGAAGATTCAAACTCCACAATTTCAAGTAGTGAGGAGGAAGGGATGATATGCTTCATGATAAATGATGATGATTCAAGTACATTTAGTGAATAAGAAGAGAATGAAGTTCTTTGCTTCATGAAGTTCTTGAGAATAATTATATAGAAATTATTAATGCTTTAACTTCTTTAATGTATACACATAAAAAATGGAACAATTTCTACAAAAAAATTAATCTTTTATATTTTTTCATGAAAAAAGATGAGAAAAAAATAAAAATATTTCAAATTTGTGATGAAAAAAATTTCATGATTATTGAGAATACTTCTTTGAAAAAAATTATTAGTTTTAAAATAAAATTTTATTCTTCTAAACATACAAAAATTTCTAATACTTAACATTGTGTTTTTAAGCCTAAATATATGTCTTCTTTGGAACATATGCATAATATTTCAAATATTACATGCTTTTATTGTTATAGAAAATGGTTTAACATCATGGATTGTAAAAGTAGAAAAATTATTTTAAAACCTTACTTTAAATGAGTAATTAAGAATGATATTATGAATACTCTCATAATAAAAATTAGTGCTCAACCCAAGCTTGCTTGGGTTTCTAATGTTAGAGAATAGAAAAATTAATATAAGATGTCTCCACAATCGTATTGTAAAGAAATAATATTTTAGAGACATTCATTGATTATAAATAATATACTTAGAAATTATGTGTATAAGAAAGCATACAAACTAAGCAAATAAAAGTTATATTTTATGATTATTAAGTTAAAATTTTATAATTTATGCAACCATGCATAGAGAAAAAAATCAAGACTTAGCTCTTCCATTTTGGATTGTGGATGCTCAAGACATATGACGTGTGACTAATCAAAGTTTATATCAATAGAACATAGACCAAATAGATGGATAACACCAAGAGACAACTCTAAGAAGAAGATAACTAAAATTGGTAAAATAAGTATGCCTAATTTTACACTTTTAAATGTTTTCTTAATTGATGGATTAGAATTTAATTTAATTAATATTAGTCAATTATGTGATAATAGCTATTTTGTTAATTTTGATACTCAATGTTGCAAAATATTAAAAGGTGATCAAGTGTTATTAGTTGGTAGAAGAAAAGGTGGCACATATATGACTAAGCTTGATTAATTAGAAGCTAGCATAATAGAATGTCTTATTACACATTCAAGTGTCAAAATTTAATGACACAGAAGATTAGGTCATGTATGTTATTCTACCTTAAATAAAATAAGTAAGCTAGATATAATTAGAGGTCTTACCAAACCAAACAAAACTAGTTTGAAAATATGTGAATCATGTCAAAAAAAAAGTAAATTAAATCTTTTCTTAAACCTAAAAATGACTTAGCCACTAATAGATCTTTAGAGATAATTTATTTAGACATTTTTGGACCCATACAATCCTTGAGATTAGGTAGAAAGAAATATGGATTTGTGATTATTGATGATCTTTTTAGATATACTTGGGTTGTATTAGAGAAATTTGAAAATTTGGAAATTTTGTTATTTTGATAAAAGAGATACAAAGATGAACCAATCTTAAATTAATTTGTATTCAAGATGATAATAGTAGTGAGTTAAAGAATAAGGATTTCCATGATTGTTATAAAGGTAAGGGAATAAGGCATCAATTTATATGTCCTTATACACCTCATAAAAATAGGATTGTAGAAAAAAAAAAGAATAAAACCTTAATAGAGAAGAGTAGAATAATATTAGTTGAATATAATCTACCAAAGTACTTTTGGGTTGAGACAATAATATGACATGTTATATAACAAATAACATTAATTTAAGGCTAACACTTAAGAAAACTCCTTATGATTTATTTAAAAATAAGAGGTCAAATGTTAGTTACTTTCATATTTTTGGATATAAATGCACCGTTCTTAATAAAAAATATCCAACTTGAACAAATTTGTTGAAAAATCAGGAGTAAGAATTTTTTAAGATACTCTTCTTTTAAAAAGTTTATAGAGTTTACAACATAAATATTCAAAAAGTAGAGAAAATAATGTGTAAAGTATTTGATGAGACTATACAAAAGACAAATAATAAAAATTTAGATGAAGAAATAAAGTACTTAGAAAACTTAGGCTTGAAAGAGGCTGAAAACGAAATAGAAAGTAAAAAAGGAAAAGAGATTAGTCACCAATTGTCTAAAGATTAAAAGTATCAAGATTCACATCTAAAGAAATTAATAATATGAGATGTCAATGAAGGATTTGGAGTAGTCTCTTTGAGAGAAATTGATCAAAGAGTATTTTTATCTTTTACAAAATTAGTATCTATAGAAGATGCACTTAAAGGTGATTATTAGGTTCAAGCAATGAATAAAGAGTTAGATCAATTTAAGAGAAACAAAGTGTGGAAATTAGTTTCTAAGCCAAGTGATTAATAAGCTATTGGAACCAAATTGGTATTCAAAAATGAATTAGATAAAAATGAAGTGATAATTAGAAACAAAACTAGACTTGTTGCTAAGGGTTATAACCAAGTTGAAAGTATAGATTTTGAGAAGCCATTTGCATCTATAGCAAGATTAGAGGGCATTAGACTTCTCTTAGTATATTCATGTTATAAAAATTTTATATTATTTCATATTGATGTAAAAAGTGTATTTTTAAATAAGATAATAAAAGAAGATGATAATGGGTTTAGAAAAGGAAAAGAAGATATCATATTATTTCTAAAATCTTTAAATGATCATTTATTATTTGTACAAGTTTACGTTAATGATGTAATTTTTTAAAGTAAAACTAAAAATAAATGTAAAGAATTTTGTGACTTAATTGTAAGGGTGTTTGAGATAAGTATCATAGATGAGATAAATTTCTTCTCAGGATTATAAATTAGGCAATTAAAAGATGAGATTTTTATTTCATAAATTAAGTATTTAAAAGAATTATTCAAACAAGTTGGTTATAAAAATGTGGAACATAGAAAGATTGTAATAATAATTCAATCTATTTAGACTTAGATGAAATTGGGAAACCTATTGATAAAATTTTTTATAGAAATCTTATTGTATCATTATTATATCTCATGGCTAGTAGACCAGACATCATATTTATTATTGACTTAATTGGTCAATTCTAATCAAATCTTTAGAAAAATAATTTAGAGGTGGTTAAATCAATCTTCAAATACTTAAAAGATAATAAACTTAGGTTTATGGTATCTTAGAAATACTCTTTCATGTGATCTTATAGGTTACATAGATTTAGACTTTGTAGGTTCTAAGATAGATAAGAAAAGTATCCCAAGTACGTGTCAATTATTAAGAAACTATGAAATTTCATGGCCAAGAAAAGAAGCAAAATTGCATAGCCCTATCAACCAAAGAAGTCAAGTATGTAGCGGCTGAAAGTCAAGTATGTAATTTCATGTATTTTTCCTTTTCTTTTTGGTTGGGTGGCCCGGTATTTGTGAAAGCCAGAGTTTGATTTGATATCATAAAAGAAATCAAGTTAAGATTGAGCTCGTGAAATCCTGAGTTATAGTTGAATCTATAAAAGCTAGTAAGCTGTAGGTGAATCATATGATAAAAACCTCAAGTTATAATATTTTTTTAGTGGTGTCTTTTGTTCTTGACCTTGATTGAGAGTGGACGTAGGTTTTAGTTTGAATCGAATCACCTAAAAATTTGAATGTCTCATTTTAATTTTAATTTTTATTTTCTTTTATCATATTAAAACTTAGTATATATATTTATATAAACAAGATTTTCTACAAACATAAAATTAATTTTGAAAAATAAATATAATAAAAAAATAGAAAAATATATTTTAAAAGTTCATAATTCACCCTCCTATTATAAGATTTGTAAATCATTTTCATTTCACACCTTTAGTTTTAAACATTGATAGTCATTCGTCTCATCATCCATTTGATAAGCCCGATCTAACGGTGATGATTGATTCTACTTATTTCATATCATTTATCCTTAATTTAATGTCCATAGTCTCATCCTAATTTATCAGATAGCTAGAATTCTTTCTACCTCATCCTTGAATCATATGACTCCAAATTATCTAGTTTGAATCTTATGGTTGAGATCTAATTCGACTTTACCATTGATGAAATAAATGATGCAAATCTCATCCAATTTGACCAAATGGCCCAGATTAAATCTGTGTTTGATCGGATCATCCATAACTCATCTACTTTTACAGCATTAGATTTGACGATCCATAATGCCTTCGATCAGATCCAATAGCTATAGTCCATCTAACCTAACAACTAATTCAGTGGCCATTATTTGAGCCGCTGTATTAGTCATTTTGGAAAACAAAATTATTTAAGCCAATGAGAAAAAGCTTTTTAAGTTGTATAGTAGCAACTTTAGAAATAATTTTTTCTTAACTTTCTAATGACTATAATCAGAAGTTTTTTATACCTAACCATTGTGAATAAAAAAAATAATGAACATAAATAAGATTAAAAACCTCAAAGAAGAGTTATATCATATTCTATTGGTGTAAAGTATTTTTAAGTTTTCAATTTCTCAATTCTTTTTTTAATTTTGAATTATTTATTCTTTTTATATTCATCACAAAGCACAAAAAAATTGTACATTTTTATCAAAAATTTATTTTTACTTTATTTTTCTTTTTTCCATTAGGTCGAGTGACTCAACATTTATGAAAGCCTGATCTCATAAAAAATTTTAGTATGGGTGAGCTCATAAAAGCTCAGGTTATAATTGAACCGACAAAAGCTAATAAGTTAAAGATGAATCTTAAGAAAAAATCTTAAGTAGGTTGAAAGTAAACTGGACAAAAAAAATCTCAAGCTATAACTCATACTAATAGAGTTTTGCCCAAACTCGGTTGGGAGTGGATGTAGTTTCTAAAAATTAAAGTTTTATAAATTAAAATATTTCAACATTTATTTTTATTTTTTTTATCATAAAAATATAAATTAAAATATTTATAAATTAAAGTTTTTTACAAACATAAAATTATTTCATTAAAAAATTAAAAAAATAAATAATATCATAAAATTAAGAAATATATTTTAAAACCCATAATTCACCCCTTCTTATGGGATTCACACATTCATTCTTACTTCAACTAATATCATAGTAAGTTCCCTACATAAAGTGATTAAAATCACTATGGTGATTTTTTTTGTGTAAATTAATTATGTTATTAATTCTAATTATTTACTAATTTTTTACTTTATTAATATCAATTATAATATTATCATTTTACTTTATTATAGAAATACTTGATTTTTTATTATATTTATTTTATTTAAGTGTTTAAGGATGACTTTACCCATAGTTGATATTATTCAAACTTTATGGGAAAGATTTTTATCATGTCATCCTCCATTATTTATGGGTGAAATTGTTTTTTATTTGGAAAAATATCTTTAAAAATTTTATTCAAAAGATTGATAATGATTGATGAGATCTTTTTACTTATTTCTTTGTACTTCATAAAGATAGAAATAATAAATCAAAAATATTGTTTCAATTAAATGATAAAAGAATTAATTACTTATTTTGTAGATTGCTTCAAGAAATTGGTGTGAGAGTGTATATGATTACAACTTATTTTAAGATGATATAGGGATTAGATATATTATATAGTGAGAATAAATTCCAAGATATTAGTGATGATAAGAAAGAGATGAATCATAAAAACAAAGAAGAGAAGAAGATGAAGAAGAAGAAACTTAATTTAGAGATGAATCATGGAGATAAACTTGTATTAAGTACAACTAATTCTAACTATGAATATGTTTTTGAATCTTATGATAAAATATCAATACTTTTGGTAAATTAGTTCTTAAGCATAAAAAATAATTAACACGCATGATGATCTTAAGAAAGTTTGTGCAAAAATGAATATAGAATAGTTGAATTGCATGAACAATGTGATGCACTTAAAGTGAAAATGAATTGTCCAAATATATTACATGAAATGATACTTTAAAGTTAAGAATGATAATTTAAGCAAAGAAACTTCTTGGCTTAAAGAAAAACTAAAAAATTAGATTCACTTGAAGAAGAAATACATGATCTAAAATTAAATACACTAGTTTATTTTCTCATGTATTTACTTGTAATGATTCACATGTACCTTCATATGGTACTTCATTCAATCATGTGAAAAAGAGTAATAGTTACTTGAATTCTTCACATGTGCTCAAGCATGCTTTACCTTACAATCATGTGACAAGAAACAATGTATGTTTGCATGATAATTAATGATTAAAAGACATATATTCATGTACTTAATGCATCACATATTCCTTCTTAGCATACATCCAATTATCAAGTTAAATCTTATGTTTTATACAATTATTGTTCTAAATTTGAATATCTTATATTTGATTACCCAATTATGAAATCCATAAATCTAAAGCATAATAATTATGAGTAGATTCTTAAGGGAACAAACTTTGAAATTTTTTTGCAAAATCACAACATCCACACTCTACCACTATCAAACTTAAGATGGTTTGGATTTCTAAATTTAAAGCTTAGGTAGTTTTATAGGGGTGTTTTCATATTTTAGGACCTATGAATACAAACCTTGCTTTGTGAGTTTGTGTGACTCACTTATAAAATGTTTGTGATCCTTTGCTTATTCAACTTTGGTTAAGAGATCAAATCTTTGTAGAATTAAATAGTATTGATAAATATTAATCATTTAGAACTTATTAATCAAGGTATACAATTGCTGCATGATGAATTCAAATATTATTAGTAGGTTATTAACATAGTTCTTTCATGAGATTTTTTAGGAAATATGATTTAAAGCTTTTATGATTTCTCTTTGAGAATTAAAATATTGCATAGTTTGAGAGATTATAGTTAAATCAAAATTGACTTACATTTTCACAAAAGGAATAAGTTATGTAAGTCATTGACCTAAAAATGACCAAAGAATTTATAGATATTTAGAGATAACTTACCTCAATGATTTTAGACAAAAATCTTTAGTCTAGATGGAAAGAAACATGAATTTATGTTTAATATTAATTTTTCTAAAATTTACTTGAGTTAAATTTTATAAAACGAAAAAAAACATTCATAAGTTTTGTTAAATTGATTAGAAAGTTTAAAAGATAAAAAAACTTAAATTTAAGGGTAATTTACTTTAAAAATCCAACTATATTTTTATTGAGAGGAATAAAGAATATGATATCAATTTATAAGAAAGAATGTAGAAGTGGCAAAGAGTAAATATCAAACATTACCTGTAAGATATTGACTAGAAATGATGTTATAATTAGAATATATTTGGGATAATTTATTTGATTTTTAAAAAGTAATATATAAATTTGAGATTGATCATGCTTTTTTTAGATTTACATTAGTTATTTTCTTTTGAATAGAAAATGAGTAATTGAAAATTTTGTTAATTTAGTTTGAGAATTAGAAATACAAAGACATACATGTGTTTCATGAGTGAATTACAAAAATAATTAATAAAACATTTAATGATTAGATGGAGTCATTAATGAATGTAGTATTGAAAAAAAAAAGAAAATAAATTATACAAGAAAGAATATAGAGAAGAAACTAGACAATAATTATATTGAGATTTGTAGTATCAAAATCTATAAGAATTAAATAAATGTTATGCTAATCAAGGAAATAGGAGTATCTATGAGAGAAATTATCAAGTACATTTGTATCTTTCATAGAACCAATATTTGTTAAAGAAGCACTTATGGGTGTAAGTTCATGTCATGAATTGATAATTAAAAAAGTTTAAGAAAAATTAAATAAAAGAATTAATTCCTATGCTTAGTGACCAAAAATTGATTAAAGATAAATGGGTATTCAAGAATAAACTATACAAAAATGAAGTCACTATTAGAGACAAAAATGTAAAATTTTACTTTATTAGATATTATATTATTAAAGGATTAATAGAATTGAAGTGCATACATTAAAGTAAGAATTGGCCTATATATTTATAAAACCCTTTTAATAGTATAATTAAAATTGTATAAATTGTACCTCCCTTTTCATGGTGTTGAAGTGGGAAAATGATCATATGTTAGATAAAATTTGGAATAGTCACAAAATAAAAGGGAGCATGTAGTAAAAAGGAGCATGAAGTAAGGAGAAGCATATATATTTCATTTTAAATACCTCATAACTTTACTTAAATATATGTTTTTACTTGTTATATTTTTATTTAAATATTTATGTCTTGTCATCATAAAAAAGAGAGGTTATTGGATCACTCTTGTATTTGATTAGTCAAGCCTTAAATGTTTAACATTTTATTCTAATGAGCTATTTAGTACAAAATAGGTTTACATGTACAAAACAAGTAATGTACTTTTGAAGTTGGTAGATTAGTAGTCTTTAAAGTACCTTGGAGTATTTAATAAGCTTCAAGGATTGAAGACATGTGCATCAATTTGAAAAGTTTTTTTTGTTATAAGATAGAATGTTAGCTCCTTAATTTCAATTCACTTCTTCATTTATATCACTTTCAAATCCTAACTCAAGCATCTAATTATTCATTCATCTCTTTGATTTAGAAAGTATATAAGATTCTATTTTTTCAATCATTTAATCCTTTCACATCTTAAAAACCATTTGTTGATTTAAGAAACATAAGATTTTATTATTCAATCATTCTTTCCTTGGTTAAATCCTTCTTATGCATCATTGCTAAATTTTATATTAAATGAATTGTTAAACTTTGGTTAATTTTGAAAAATAAATTTTGTTAATTTTTTTTTAAAAAAATTACCTTAAGCCACATCCAAAGCACATGCCCAAGTGCAAGGATTTTTGGTCGAGTAAGCCCAACAGAGCACATGCAAATCTTGGGTCATAAGATAGCAAGAACAAAATCGAGTCAAGCATAATCTTGGCCACTATGCATCCTAAGCTTGACTGGGGTAAGGCAAAGGATCGAGTTAGGCTAAACTCGCATCAAGTATGCAAATCAATTCAAACCCATAACCATTACAAATGAGCCCAAGTGATGAAAGTCTAGGAAAATAAGTGGGGAGCGAGCCCTAATTGGGCTCACATAATACACCCATGCTAATTTTTATAAAGTACATATACTTTTCCTTCACTACAATGTGAGACTAACCTTTTCATGCTTGTCTATTTCCAAAACCAAGAGTGACTTAGTGTCGTTTGATCGCATGTTTTATCGATTACATGGTGAAGTTTGTCTCCACCTTTTAAACAGTGAATCATTCATCCCACTATCCATTCAATGAGGCCAATCTAATGATGACGATTGATTCTACCTATTTTATATGATTTTTCTTTAATTTGATGACCTTAGTCTCATCTTAATTTATTGGATGGCTAGAATTCTTTATACCTTATCCTTGATTCATGTGACTTCAAATAATCCAATTTCAATCCTATGACTAAGATCTAAACCAACTTTACTATTGGTGAATGAAATGATCCATATCTCATCTAACATGATTTAATGGCCCAGATCAAACCCATCTTAATGGGACCATTCATAACTCATTTGCTTTTATAGCATTAGATCTAATGGTCTACAAAGCTTCCAATTAGATCCAATGGCTTTGGTCTATCCTATTTAATGGCTAACTCACTAGTTGTTATTTGAAGTGTTGCATTAGCCATTTTGGAAAAAATTATTGAAATCATTTGGAAAAGCTCTTTGAGCTGTTTGGTAGTCGCTTTTGAAATAGTTTTTTCTTGACTTTTTGATGACTATAACAAAATTTTTCTATAACTACCTTAACCATTGTGAATGAAATGACTAATAAACTTGAATAAGATTTTAATATATTAAAGAAGAGATGCATCATATTCTACTAATGTAAATTTTTTCTAATAGAACATATAGCTTATGACTACTCAAAATTCTAAATCCTTTTAATTATGCCTAATTCTTATAAGCTTTCTTTTGCTCAATTTTTTTTTCATAATTTTAAACTCTGCATCTTTTTATATTTATAAATAAGCATAAAACATTTGTATATTTTTATCAAAAATTTATTTCTTGTAGTATATTTCTTTTTTCTATGAGTTAGGCTCGACATTTGTGAAAGGTCAAGTTTAGTTTGATCTCATAAAAAATAGAGTTGTGGTTGAGCTTATAAAAGCTTAGATTATGGTTGAACCAACTAAAGCTAGTAGATTAAATGTTAACTGTAAAGAAAAACCTCAAGTAGGTTAGAGGTAAATCATCAGGAAGAATCTCAAGCTGTAACTCTTTTACTAGTGAAGTTTTTCCTAACCTTGGTTGGAGGTGGACGTAGGTTCTAGTTTGAATCAAATCGCTTAAAATTTTGGTATATCATTTCAACATTTATTTTTTATTTTTCTTAATCATAAATATTATAAATTAATATATTTATAAATCAAAGTTTTTTATAAACATAAAATAATTTTATAATTTTTTTAAAGTAAATTATTCTTAAAATAAGAAAAAATATTTTAAAACCCATAATTTACCAATCTTGTGGGATTCATATAGTCATTTTTACTTTAATAATAACATTTGGCTTAATCTAGCCATATTCTCCATTCTCATCTAGCTTATTTTTAAAAACTTATTTTATATTAATGATTATTCTATCATTTGGCCTTGGTACAAGATCCTACACTAGAACTCTAAAATTATACCAATTTTTTATTGATTATGATAATCTAGGACTCTTCTTCAAAAGCAATTTCTAGAGAACTTTGTTCAAAGCTTGATATAAATGTTGCATGATTAAAGAAGCTTCTAGTTCTAATTTTCTCTCTTAAATCTCTTATAATCAACTCACTAAGATGATCTTTAGAATATCTCAATTGATTCTTAATATGATTTTCTCTTTTTATGATTCACTTGCTTCAACTACAACCTCCAATTTTTCTTCTCCAATACTTAAATCTTCTAATTCATCAAGTTGATCAACTTGATGATGACCACTAGATTTTTCAACAAGAGATTCATCAAACTTAACATGGATCGTCTCTTACAAAACTTGTGTTCTCTTATTATATACTCTAAATGCTCTATTAGTATGTGAGAATCATAAAAAGATCCCTTCATCAGACTTGGCATTAAGCTTATCTAAATCACTTTTTCCATTATTTAGAATGAAAAGTTTGTATAAAAAAAAATGAGATATCTTGGTTTTCTTATCATAAAGCAACTCAAAAGAAGAAATATCTAACAAAAGTCTATATATTATTTTATTAAACACATAATAGATAGTATTAATACCTCTGTCAAAAAATATTTGGGAATACTATACACATTAAATGTATATCTCATAACATCTAGTAAAGTTCTATTCTTTCTCTCAACTATAAGATTTTGTTGAAGTGTCTTGAGTGAGGACAAGGTATGCAATACTCCATTTTTACTATAAAATTTATCAAATAATTAATTCTTAAATTTTCATGCTCCTTCTTAATCCTAGTTATCAAACTTGTAAATTTTTTAAATACTTCACTTTTGTTTCTAACAAAAGTAACCAAAGTAAACCTATCTAAATCATCTACAACTACCAACCAATACTTGATTCTACTTAGACTCTATGGATGAATAGGACTAAATAGATTTAGATGAATAAGCTCTAATGGTTTCCTAATAGTAATGTCCTCAAGTGGTTTAAAACTCTCCTTGGTCTATTTTTCTAATTGGCATGGATCACATAATTGATCATTGGACCAACTAAGGTTTGACAAATATCTAACTAGGTTAAACTTTATAATCTTCTTAGAAGAAGACTTTCTTAAGTGATAAAAGCTTCTATGCCATAAGGTAGAATTATTATCATGTGAAGACATTCACCATGCAAGAATAAAGTATAAGTATTTTCTTTCCTACATCCTATGATAAGAAAAATATTATCTTTATTAATGATAGATTTATTTTATTAAATAAATAGTACAATTAGAATCACATAATTAACTAATACTAAGAAGATTGTATCTTAAATCTTGCACAATAAGGACCTTTCTTATGGATGTGTGTGAATTACCCATAGTTCCAATTCCAATCACCTTCTTCTTGGGTTTGTTGTGAAGAGTAACTTCACCTCCATCATAAGATCTAATTAGTATGAATAAGGATGCATTTCTGGTCGTGTCTTGACCACCAACTATCGACATGCCACATACCTTCCTTAATCCTTGAAGGAAGGCATGTCTACAAAACAAATAAAATAATAGATTTGGAGACCTAAACCTTTTTGGGTCTATATGTCTTAACTTGATTATTATTTAAACTATTCTTTTCAATTCAATCTAAACTTTTAATAGGAACAAATATGTTCAAATCTTATGCAATAATTACAATAATATTTTTTGAAAAAAACATGTAATATTTATAGCATGACTAATCTTATGACAAGAAGTCCTACAAAGAGCATGTAAACTTTTTGAATCATTTAATTCTCTAGCTAAGCATGTATTTTTGATAATACGAGAATCTTTTCTATCTCTTTTATTCTTAATCTGAAGTAATTAACTAGCATATAACTCATTCAATTGTTAACACAAACCTAAATAATTTTCATGCTCTTCATTCCATTTAAGATATTTGAAACCTAATGTTTTGTACTTAGTGCAAATATGAATACATTATTCTTTATAATCATCCATAAAAGAAGATGAGGAAAAAGAGAAAGAGGAACATATCTCATCTTCTAGTGATGCATCTAAAATACTATCCTTTGTTATAAGACAAATCAAACTCTTCATTATAGCTTTCTTCTTCTAACTCATCCAATGAGATCTTTATAGCTTTCTTCTTCTTCTTCTTCTTCTATTTTTGAAACTTCTCAACTCTCTCCTTTTAGTGGGAACAATTTAACCTTATATACTCAGGTAATTTACATTCATAATAAATTATTTCTTCATGAGAAATAATTTTACCTTTTTTATTCTTATTATTACAAAATCTATCACTTGCATTTCTTTTGTTATATAATTAAGATAAATCTTTAGAAATAAGAGCTGTTTCACTTGAGATTGAATATTTAAAGATATGGAGGAATGAACTGTAAAGGCAATTGCTTCTTCGTTCTTCTTTTTCTGTTTCTTTTCAGTCATATGTTCTTCATGTTTTCTCCTTACTAATTTCATTTCTTAACAGCTCACCGAATAGCTCATCTCGTGACAAAGCTAAAATATTCTTTGCTATTTTTAAAGCCTTCAATAAAGGATCATATTATTAAGGAAGTACCTAAAGAATCTTACCTATTCACCAATAAAAAATGCATTAGCATGGTTAGATAGATCATTAACAATTTTTGTAATTCTTATAAACATAATCTTAATGCATTCATCTAGATTCATGTGAAATAATTCATAATGAAGAATAAGCTTATTGATTTCGGTCTCCTTAACTTGAGAAGTAATCTCATAGATAACTTCTAGGTTTGACCAAAGCTTATGTGCTATTTTCAAAGTTATGATTTTTATTATACTTGGAAGCACCCAAATCACAACACAAAATATTCATACCATAAGAATTAAGTTAAACTCTATGTTTCTCCTTGGGAGTAAGTTCACCTTGTGATTTTCTCAAATTCACGTGACTGACAAATTTAGTTGGAAAATGAAATAGGTGTTCAACATTTTTCTATATTTCAAAAATGTTCGGCACATCCTATTTTTCTAATATAGATAGAACTCATTCTTATACAAAGGTGGTCAATATGATGATGCTCTCTAATATAAGATTGTATTGTCCTTAACACAAGGAAAAGCTAACAGGATGTTTGTTAGGTCACTTTTATATTTGATGAGTTAAATCTTAAATATTTAATATTTTATTCTAATAGGCTCGTTTAATATAAAATAAGATTACTTATAAAGAATAACCCATGCACCATTGAAGACAATGAATTAATGGTCTTCAAAGTACTTTGGAGTGTCCAACAAGCTTCAAGGATTGAAGACATGTGTATTAGAATAAAATTCTTATTTTTCAATCATTTAATCCTTTCAAATCCTACTTGAACTATTTGTTGATTTAAGAAACATAAGATTTTATTTTTTAATTATTCTTTCCTTAGTTAAATCTTATATACGTATCTTGCTAAATTTTATGTTAAATCAATATTAAACATTGGTTAAATTAGAAAAAATAATTTTGTTAAAATTTATATAATTAAAAAATATACATTTTGTGTCACATCGCAAGCTTGTGCCTAATGCAAAGCTTTATAGTCGAGCAAGCCTGAGCAAAAATGTGTAGTAGTAAGCCTTGGCTCAGAAGATAGTTGGAACCAAATCGAGTTGAGTCTGATCTCAGTGATAGTGGTGTTTGAACTAGATGGGGAAAGATAGAGGATAGTGTTGGGCTAAACTCAAATCAAATATGCATATGGGTTAGATGGGACCCATACCCAAAATATAACTTGTACGAGCATGTCCAGGTGATGAAATCCTAAACGCATAAGGGGAACTAGCACCATTTTAGCTTTCATTGTGCTTTTATGCAAACAGTTATAAAATGCAAAGCTTTTTCCTTCACTGTAATATAGGAATAATCCTTTGGTGCTCATTTACTTCTAAAACTTTGAGGGACTCAACATCGTTCAATCGTACATTTTTGTTATCACATTGTGGAGATTTCTTCCACTTTTTAAATAGTGATAATCATCCATCCCACCGCCTATTCGACGAGTCCAATTTGATAGTGACTATTGATTTTGCATATTTCATATAATTTATTCTTCATCTAATACCTCAAGTCTCTCCAGTTTGAATCCTACATCTGAGATCATTCTTACCTTTACAGTTGATGAATCAAATGATACAAAATTCATTTGACATGATATAAATGGTCCAAATCTATTTCATCTTGATTTAACCATCCATAACTAAACTACATTTAAAACTTTGATATAGTGGCATAGAACATCTTCAAGCAGATCAAACAGCAATGGTCCATCCTACTCAATAGTTATTTCACTAGCCATTACATGTGCCATGGTGGCTAGCATTTTGGAAGAATTATTTAAGCCATTTGGAAAAAAATTTAAAGTTGTTTGGCATCAGCTTTTGAAATAGTTTTTATTTTACTTTTTAATGAGTATAATCAATTTTTTTTTTATAAATACCTAATCATTTTGAATGGAATGACTAATAAATATGAACAAGAGTTTAACATCTCAAAGAGGGGCTGCATCATATTCTACTAACGTAAATTACTCCTAGTAGCACCAACGACTTACGATTATTTGAAATTTCAAATTCTTCCAGCTAAGCTTTCATTTTTTCAATTCTTTTCATAATTTTGAACTCTTTGTACCTTTTTACATTCATCAATAAGAATAAAAATTTTTGTATATTTTTATCAACAATTTATTTTTCAATGTATTTTTCCTTTTTCTTTGAGTTGGGTAAGCCCCATATTTGTTAAAGCTCAAGTTTAATTTGATCTCATAAAAAACCAAGTTAAGACCGAGCTTGTTAAATTCCAGGTTTTAGATGAATTAGTTAAATTTAGTAGGTTGGAGGTGAATCGTAAGAAAAAATCTTAAATTATAACTCTTTTACTAATGGAGTTTTTTTTGAACTCGATTGAGGGTGGACCGATTCTAGTTTTGAACCAAATCACCTAAAAATTTGGTGTACCATTTCAACTTTTATTTTTATTTTTTGTAATCATAAAAATTATAAAATAATATATTTATAAATCAAAGTTTTTTACAAGCATGTAATTATTTTTATAAATTTTTTTGAAAAATAAAAACAATCTAAAAATTAGTAAAAATATTTCAAAACTTATAATTCAACCCCCTCTGTTGTGGGATTCACAAACTCATTTTTATTTTAATCAGTATAAAAGCAAGTTTCCTACACAAAGTGAGTAAAATTAATAAAGTGATCTTTTATTTATCTATGCAAATTAATTATGTTATTAATTTCAATTATTTGTTAATTTTTTATTTTATTAATATTAATTATAATATTGTCATTTTTACTTTATAATTAAGTTTCTTGATTTTGTCAATGTACTTATTTTAGCTAATTATTTAAGGATGACTTTACCCATAGTTGATAATTATAAAATTTTAGGATAAGGATTTTCAACATGTCATCCTCCACTATTTAAGGGTAAAAGTTTTCTTATTTGAAAAAATATCTTTAAAACTTTTATTCAAGATATAACTTATTTTAAGATGACATAAGGATTAGATAGGTTGTATGGTGAGTACGAATCTTCTCATATTAATGATGATAAGATGGAGAAGAACCATAAAAAGAAAGAAGAGAAGAAAAAGATAAGGAAGATGAAACTCAATTTCGAAATGAATCATTAAAGGTAAACTTATGTCAAGTACTTTTAATTCTTGCCATGAGTCAACTTTTGAATCTTATGAAGAAATCTCAAATTATTTTAGTAAATTAGTTGTCAAGCATTAAAAATTAATTAACATGCATGATGATCTTAAGAAGGTTTGTGCAAAACATGAATATATAATAGTTGAATTACATCAATATTGTGATGCACTTAAAGAAGAAAATATTTCTTTAGCTAATCAAGTTCATGCCTATATTTCTAATATTTTATGTTTGAATGCTTCAAATAAAGAATGCGAAAGTGAATTATCAAATATATTAAACGAAATTATACTTTAATGTTAAATAATGATAATTTAAGAAAAGAAAATTTTTTTCTTAAAGAAAGATTAGTAAAATTTGATTTACTTGAAAATAATTACTTGATCTAAAGTCAAATTATGTTAGTTTTTTTTCTCATGATCTACTTATAATCATTCACATGTACCTTCATATGCTATTTCATTCAATCATGTGAAAAAGAGTAATGGTTACTTGAATGCTTCACATGTGCTTAAGCATGCTTCATCTTACAACCATGTGACAAGAAATAATGTATATTCATATGATAATTACAGATTAAAAAATTATATATTAATGTGTTCAATACATTATCTGTTCCTTCTTTGTATGCATCTAATTATCAAGTTAAATCTAATATTATTTGTAATTATTATTCTAAATTTGGATACCTTACATTTGATTGCCTAATTAAGAAATCTAGAAATCTAAAGCATAATAGATATGAGTGCATTCCTAAAGGAACCAATTTTAAAAATTTTTTACAAAGTCACAATATCTACATCCTATTACTATCAAACCTAGGATGGTTTGAGTTCCAAAATTTAAAGCTCAGGTAATTTGTAGATGAGTCTCCATAATTTAGGACCTATAGAGAAAAATCCTATTTTGTGAGTTTGTGTGACTCACTTGTAAAATGATTGTGGTCTTTAGCTTATTTAGATTAGATTAGAATGTCAATTCATTCTAGACTTACTTAATATCAATCAATATTAATCATTTAGAAGTTATTTTTCAATCATGTGATAATGGTTATTTTGTTAGTTTTAATACTCGATGTTATAAAATATTAAAAGATCATCAAATACTTTTACTAGATAAAATGAAAGGTGACACTTATGTGATTATATTTGATCAATTAAAAGTTAACGAATTAAAATGTCTATTTATACATTTAAATATGAACACTTTATGACATAGAAGACTAACGTATGTTGTTATTCTATCTGAAAGAAATAAGTTAAATATAATTAGAGGTCCTCTAAAGCCAAACAAGACTAATTAGAAAATATGTGAATTATTCCAAAAAGAAATGCAAGTTAAATATTTCTTTAAACCTAAAAATTACTTAACAATTGATGGTCCTTTAGAGATAATTTGTTTTGGACACAACTTCTTAAGTCTATGTAAAAAAACTTGGATTTGTGATCAGTATTGATTTTTCTAAACTTGAGTTAAATTTTAGAAGAATAATAACTATGACTATTATAGGTTTTGTTAAATTTATTAGAGAATTAGAAAGATAAAATAATTTTAATTTAATGATAATTAATTTGATTATTAAGAGAAATAGAGAATATTTTATCAATTTATGTCTTACTTAGGAAAGCATGTAGGAGTTTGTAAGAAAAAAACAACAAACACTACATGTTGGATATTGACCTAAAAAAGACATGATAATTAGTATATACATTTGGAGATAATTTATTTAATTTTTGAAAAGTAATATAAATTTGAGATTGATCGTGCCTTTTTTCGATTTATATTAGTTATTTTCTTTTCAATAGAAAAGTGATAATTGAAACTTTTATTAATTTGATCAAAAAAATAAAAACATATATATTACATTTGATAAGTTAATTTCAAAAATAATTATTAAATATTTTAATGGTTAGATAGAATCATTAGTAAAGCTAGAATTGTATGAAAAAAATACATTACATAATAAAGAATATGGAGAAGAAGTTAGTCAACAACTACCTTAAGTTTGGTAGTATCAAAATCCACATGAATCAAATAAATGATATCTAATCAAGGAGTTAGAACATTAGTTTCTATGAAAGAAATTGTTCAAGCAAAGTTTTATCTTTTATAGAACCAATATTTGACGAAAAATACATTAAGGGTGTAGGTTTATGTCGTGAATTGATAGTTTCTTAACAAAAATTAAGTATAAGAATTAGTTCCTATGTTTAGTGACAAAAAATTGATTTAAAAATGGGTATTCAAAAAACACTATATGAAAATTACGTAACTATTAGAGAAAAAAATAAAATTTAACTTTATTAGATATTATGTCATTAAAAGATTAATAGAATTAGAGTGTGTACATTTAAAGTAAGGATTGGCCTATATATTTGTAAAACCTTTTCAATGATATAATAAAAATAATATAAATTATACCTCCTTTTTTATGGTGCCAAATGGGAAGAATGATCATAGTTTAGATAAAATTTAGAATAGTCAGAAGGTGTGGGGGAGCATGTAATAAAAGGAAGCATGATGTAAGGGAAAGCATATAAATTTCATTCTTAATACTTATAATTTCTTAAATATATGTTTTTATATATTATATTTTTATCTAAACATTTATGTCATGTCATCTTCAAAAAAGAGAGATTATTAAGTCAATATTATCTTTGATGAGTCAGGCTTTAAATATTTAGTATTTTATTCTAATAGATTTGCTTAAAATAAAAGAGGTTTACTTGTAAGGAACAAGCCATTCACCTTGGAATATGATGAATTAATTTCTTCAAAGCACATTGAAGTTATCAAAAAGTATCAAGGATTGAAGACATGCACATCAGCTTCGATAAGATTTTCTTTTTTACTATGAAATATAATGTTAGCTTATTGATTATAAAGCACTCTTCATTCATCTCACATTCAAATCCTAACTCAAGCATCTAATTGTTCAATCATCTCTTCGATTTGAAAAACATGTAGGATTCTTATTTTTTAATCATTTAATCCTTTTGAATCCTACTTGACTCATTTATTGATTTAAGAAATATAAGATTCTTGTTTTCAATCATTCTTTCCTTGGTTAAATCTTATTTATACATCTTTGCTAAATTTTATGTTAAATCAATTATTAAACTTTAGTTAAATTAGGAAAAATAATTTTGTTAAAATTTTTATAATTAAAAATAATATACGTCTTAAGACAAATCCAAAGCTTGTGCTTAATACTAAGCTTTTGACCGAGCAACCCTGTGCATGAGTGAGCACTCATAAGCCTAGGCTCAAGAGATGACTCCAAATCGAGTCAAGCTCGATATTGGGAAAGTTAATTTCTATGAAAGAACAAGCAAAGGAGATACTATGAATCTTATCAAAAAAAGTATGATCCATTGACCATCGCTATCAAGATGGCCAAAACTACTTCTATGATGATATTAGATGACTTGATGGGTTAGCTTACTACAAATGAGCTAAAAATAGAGAGGAGAAAAGAAGAAGAATAATTAATTCAGAAGAATAAAATAAAGAAGGAATAATCAATAGCATTGAAGATAGAGGAAAGCAATACAAAATAGGAATCCACTGATGATGATGATGATATGGCTTTAATTTTGAAAGATTTATCTAAAGTTCTTAATGTTGTAAGAAAGTATAAAAATCAAAAGTGTAAGAGAAGAGTAAGAAAGAATGAGAATTATTTTTCATGAATATAAAAAACTAGGACATATTAGACCAACATGCCTTGTCATGTAAGAAAGAGTTGAAAAAGAAAAGAACAAGATGAAGAAAAGTAAGAAGAAGAAAATATTGAAAACAACTTGGAGTGATTTAAAAGAAATATGTACAAGTGAAGAGGAGAATAATAATGAAGGAACCTTTTGTATGATGGCTAAAGAAGAAGAGGAAGAATAAGAAAGTGCATCCTCAAGTGAGCAAGAGGTAAATTACTCAAATAAAACATTAGCTAAATAATTACTTTATGTTTGTAAAAATTATGAAACTTTGAGTAAAAAATATAAGAAACTAAAAGAGAAATATTATGAATGTGTAGGTCTTTGTGATGAAATGAAAAAGGCCAATGATGACTTAGTACAAAAAATTAATGAGCATACATCTTTAGCTAAAGATTTTAATGATTGAAATCTTTGCACTCTACTTACTCATTTTCAAAAGCAAAATCAATTAGTAGAGATGTTACACATGCTAGAAGATTTAAAATGCATAAGTTTAATGATAATATTAACTTGTCACATGATATAATAAACTTATATGTCATTTGGCCCAAGATAGAGTGATGAGCAGTATGTTCTTTCAATGCATGAACAACGCAATGGCACTACACATCAGTAACTCCTAAAATAAACTAGATGGTGACAATCTATGAAGAATGATCAATAATTTTTAGTTGAACCAAATTTTATCAAAATATTACCATTCCTCCCAATAATCCAACTAGTAATTGTATAAAGAAATTCTAGTTGTGACCCAAGAGCCAGTATACATTCTGTTTAGTCAAAGTCTCCACTTAGGGTTCAAGTAGAGCAATAGTAAACACTTTGTTCTCTCAAACAATATGCCATAGGTAAGTTCGTGATGTTGAGACCTTAATCCATCGGATATTCCAAATAATGAAAGCAATCATGTTATACAAATTAGTGTTTGAAGGAGCACTATAGTTGGGGAACTTCCTACCAAACCTTGCAATATAATGTAAATGCATCCATAACCATGCATTTCCAAGTTCTGGAGAGTTGTACAAGAAATTGGCTAATGACCATACAGTAAGACGTGTCCCTTCCCAGTCCCACAGTTAAAGTTTACACATTCAGTATATGACTACCTATGAAATTTCAAAGAAATAAGGAAAATAGTAATAAGCAATCCATAAGCTAGAATGCCACTTGGTACAACAATAATGCAACCATTTGATGTCGAGCTTCACACAGAAGATGAAGAAAAAAGATGTTAGAGCCTTCCCGGGCATTAAATATCACATCATGCAATTAATTGTAGCATTTCCTTGCACACTCGATATGCTTTAACCATTAAAATTCCATGCAAATTGTCTAATATAGTAAGTTCCAACTTGAGTTTTGTTCTTTTTTGTTATACCAATCTTGTTGTCAGTTTTCCAACTTTGTCATACACTTCCAACTAAGACGCTAGGATGTACCTTATTAATCTAGTTTTAGAAGGACTACCAAATTTCAAATTTAGACATAATTGACCTCTAATACCATTTTGCTAGTTTGAACTAATGGAGATTATTAGGTGGTATTCACCTAAGTAAATTTACAATAGCATTGTTCATACCAATAAGAAGGAGAGGATCTAATCTAAAAAAAGAAACCTAAACCAAAAGCCAATTAAACTTTATTTGATATGTATCTACTAAGAGGTGAATGCACTTAGCATATTCAAACCCCAATGTAGTAGCTAAAAGTTCATTGCATCCATTTTGTAGGAGAGAGACAAACAAGAAGAAATATTCACCTTTTTATTTATCTAGCCATGACGTGCAACAAAATTAATAGAAGGGATAATAAGGACCATATGCAATAAATAAATTCAACCAAGTAGAAAATTTGAGTCCATCTCTTGCCTCTACTTCCATAAATTATTACAGTCCAACTAACACTAGTTCCTCCACAATATTCCATAACATCTAGCCACCAAGGAGATTTCTAACCTTGCATTAAGTTGTGCTTGATAGAATAAGTTGTATATGATGCTTTCACTGATGATAGAGCTTTCCTAGGCATTAGATTTCGCATCATATAGTTCATTATAGCATTTCTCAACTTGTTTGATCCCCTTCAACCACTAAAATTCCATCTAAAATGTCTCATATGAGATGTTGCAACAAGAGTTTCTTTTCTTTTTTGTTATAACAATCTTACTTCTATTTTAACAACTTTGTCATCCATTTCCAAATAAGCTACTAGCATATGCCTAATTGTACTAGTTTTTTGAATGAATGTCAATTTTCAAATTAGAATAAAGCATGACTTCCAACACCAGCCTCCCAATTTGAGCTTTAAATAATAAGGGAAACTAGCATGTTGTATTCACCTCAATTAATATACACTAATGATTTCTCAATCCCAAAAGAAGGATAAGGGTATAATTTAAGACATTCAGCATAACACATATGCCAATTAAAACTTGTTTCATATATGCTCAACAAGAGGTGCAAGCTCCAAAACATATAGAACCCAACATAATAGCTGAATTTTAATTGCTTACATTCTATGTAAGAAAGGAAAGTAAGAATGTTCATTCATCAACAATTTAATCTTAGCTTCATTGTTGTCTAGCCATAATGTGTAATAGAATTAAGATAAGGACTTGTCATTTTAATCCAACTCTTTGTACTTAATAAAGACCTTAATCAATAGTTAAATTCACCTAGGAAAGAGACTTGAGTCCACCTCTTGCCCCTGTTCACTAGAAGGGTTACAATCTAGCTAACTCTTGGTCTTCCACCAGCACATGACTCTATAAGGATTCTCAAGGGAGTTGATAACCACACTCATGATTGCAAAAAAATGCTTTCTTATAGGTAAGCTTTACTAATTGTTGTAAATTTGAGTATTTGATTATTGATCAGCACCATTGGATTTCTTTTTTGATACCCACTCAGATTTGTGCCACCCTTCTTTTTGAGCATTTGGCCTAAGACTCAGCTTGCTTGTTTGAGATACCTCACTGGTATTGCCATGCTTTTGAGGTTATTCAACACCCTACCTATTGTTTTCCTTTATCATTGTAGACTTCTTCAAGTGGAGATTATTAGCATTGATATGCCTCTTTTGTGGTTGGACCACCATCCAAGGCCCAAGTCCTTGCTTTTATTTGTCTTTTCCATCTTCCTCTAACTGTGATTTGCTAAACCCACTATTGTACTTTTGACTTATTCTATTATTTGATGTACTATATTCTCTTCCATTGTGGTCAGCTACTCCATCAAGATAGCAATGCACATGCCAGTGGCATGCCTATCTATGAGGCTTTGCATGAACCTTCCACATCCATCCTACGTCTAACCAAGGAGAATTATCCATTTTGCACAAGAAGTAGTAAATTTTTTTAGAATTTGGAATTGAATATTCACTTGATTAATAGCACAACAAATCCCTTTCTCCAACCTTTGCCCAAATAGTATGTACAATTTGCTCAATCAAGGCTGACACAAAAAGATACTATAGTTTGCTAAAATATTAATTTCTATATTCTAGTACCAAGTCAACCATGTACAAAAGGAACTCCATTCTCATGTTGATAAAAGTCAACCAGAATGCAAGATGTTGCTATCCAAGCCAATTGTTCTATAAAAAAGAAATTAGTTACCTAAAGCAATTTGTCATACCATACTTTTTGAAATTTTGGAGATGGTTTTGTTGAGAAGTTTACAGCTTTGAGATGCTTTCAATGGGCACACATACATAAGCCCTTCAGTCACTTCAAACCAAGGCAAGTGAACACTATTATGCATACCAAATGTAATGCAAAAATACACTTCCTTATCTAATCACCATATACTGAAGGATACCAAAGTTCCTAAAGCATGTTGATAACAAAGTTCTAATTCACATTATCATAAACCTAATCCATGTCAAGCTTAAGGGCCATCGCCCCTCCTTTGAAGTTAAGTGGTGCATAGGATTGGCCTGGCACAAAGGAAACTTGCTCTTCAAAAATAATGTCTGAATGAACAGGCTTCAATCGATCCAAAAGGATTTTAGCCATAACTTTATAAACAACATTACAAAAGCTAATAGGTTCAAATTGTTCAAGTTTAGGCTCTCTCTAAATTTTTGGGATAAGAATGACAAGTCTATTTTTTCATCGCTTAAGCACATAGCTTTCCTTAAAAAATTATTACACAATTTTACAAATATCCTTATGTATGATATTCATATAATTGTGAATAATCTCTACTAACATGTCATCTATTCTAAGAGATTTATTTATTTTTTAATAGAAAGAGCAATTAATCTAAACTCATCATTTGTTATAAGTGCCATAAGAGCTTGTTTCACTACTAATAACAGGTAGGGTTGAAAGGGCTATGCTACATAGGATTGCATCACATATTATGAAAACTTTGTAGAAGACATTCATTTGTATATGTTGGGGATGTTCGCAGTACACTCGTACTATCTTTTAAATGATGGATATAATTGTTACTGAATGTGGAAATAGTCACCACTTAAAAGAATCAAGTGTCGTAGACTCCAAGCATAATCCAATCTAGCTTAATAAGTTGCCACCACCAAGCTTCTTCCAAAGCCAATGCATTATGCTATGTAGTAATTTGTTTTGCCTAATGGTCGTCTCTAAATTAGTCAGGCCAATTTCAAACTCCATAAGTTGAAGATCCCAGATTTGTTGTTCTAGTTGGTGAGACTTTTAAAGGATGTTTCAAATTTCTATTGCACTTCATTTTTTTAAAGCTGAAGACCCTACTGAATTTGTTAGTTAGAGACTTCATTGGGTTGCCTCTAGAGATCTTATTCCAAGCTATAGTAACAATGTTGGTGGATTATGGAACGATAGTAAAATGTTCTCAAACTATGTTCTTCTTTCAAATTTCCTAGTGATAACTATTAGAACAAAATG
The DNA here is from genome assembly GCA_023846275.1 of Vanilla planifolia. Classification (NCBI taxonomy): domain Eukaryota; kingdom Viridiplantae; phylum Streptophyta; class Magnoliopsida; order Asparagales; family Orchidaceae; genus Vanilla; species Vanilla planifolia. The sequence goes on from CM043866.1 coordinate 4,290,148, forward strand.
AATAAGAGGTAGTGATCTGACTCAATGTGGGAAATGAGTAATAGTAGTGCTCTAGAAAGTTTGTATTCCATCAATATTCAAAAAGGCTCAATCAAGACTTTCATATACATATGTATTCCTTTCATTGCTATTACACAAAGTGATGCAATTTCCAAAGAAACTAGATCCATTAGATCTAATTCATGAATGAGGCTAGAAAATACATGTTAGGGTTGACCAAAGTTGATTTTTCCCCTTTTTTTCTATTCTTGTGGAATCAAAACATTGAAATCACCTATAACATGTAAAGTCCCTCCAATCTTAGCACCTCTCTTAATTTGGTCCTAAGTAGAGCAACAATAGTATGTTCATTTGATGCTTAAACAACACAATAGTGCCAAACATTAGAAACTCCTAAAATTAACTAGATGACATCCTATGAAGAATAATCAACAATCTCTAACTGATCCCAATTTTTCCATAATATTACCATGCCTTCTTATAATATGATAGGTGGTTGTACAAAGAAATTCCAACCCAAGAGTCGGTCTGCATCCCATCTTGTGAAGGTCTTTACTCAGGTATCGAGTAGAGCAATAACAAATACTTTGTTCTCCCTGACAATATGCTATAGTTAAGTTTGTGACTTTGAGGCCTTGATCCATTGAATATTCCAAGTAATGAAAGCAATCATTTTATACAGATCAGTGTTTGATGGAGCACCATTATAGGGGGACTTCTTACCAAACTTCACATTATCATGTAACTACATCCATACCAATGCATTTCCATGTTGTAGAGAACTGTATAGAAATTGGGCTATTAATTACGCACTAGACATGTCCCTTCCCTATTTGACACTTAGAGTTCACACATTCTGTATGTGACAACCTCTAAAATTTAGAAGTAAGGACAATAATAATTTGTAATCCACAAGCCAGCATTCCATTAGGTACCACAATAATTGAAGCCATTTAATGTTAAGCTCTAGGCTGAATAAGACTTAAAGAAATGATAGAGCCTTCTCGAGCACTAAATATCACACTATATAATTCATTGTAGAATTTCCCAGTCCACTCAATCTATTTTAACCATAGAAATTCCATGCAAATTATCTCATATGGTATGTTTTATCATAAGTTTCATTTCTTTCTAATTCAACCAATGTCGTTACTATTTTTCCAACTTTGTCATGCACTTCAAACTAAGCTGCTAGCATGCACCTTATTAATCTTGTTTTTAAAAGGAGTGTCAAATTTCAAATTCAGATAGAGCATGACCTTAAGCACCATCCTCCAAATTTGAGCTAATGGAGACTAACAGGTGGTTCACCCAGGATTCTTTTAGACATGACGAACTTTTCGACTATGACATGAGGTGCTGTCTATGGCTTTAATATCATTGTACTGCTACTTGGTTGATCTTGCCAATAGTCATATGCTTGTATCAAAGATTAAGTCATGAATGTGTAAGTATGAATAATTTTATACTTTGAAACTATGAATGGTTCATTAAATCAATTATAGCTACTTGCATAATTGAAATAATTATAGAGATAATACAAGCACCTTTTGGAAGGGATGCATTTATTAGGCAAAAGGTTGATGCGTTCTTTCACTCAGCTCCTTAACAATTCTTGATAACTTGTATGATTGTATGGCCTTCATGTCGATGATGCATCATTTGATTTTTTGCACTATCAGCTTTCAATGTTAAGGTAGGGGCTTACCATGGTTATGATGGGTCACAGAGATAAGGGTTTGATTCTAAAGGAGCTTGAGAGATAACTAACACATCCAAGAAAACTAGCAAATGCATAAACTAACCAATCTTAACATGAGGAGATAGTGACAAAAAATAATAATATCTAGCTCCAAGAGCTTAGTAATTGGGTTAGTCGATCCACCTGTTAGTGTGCACCACCCCCATCCCCCTCTATCCTTATGTCAACTATGCAATCTAGCCTTAACTGGTCATGATGTTCCTTTGACATCATTACTTTGAAGAAATTAAAGTGCTCAAAGAAATCCTAAGCTCTAGTACATTAGAATAGGATATCATCATAAGATTTTAGTCCTATTATTTTTGCCTTTGAGAATTGAGTAAATATTAAGAGGCACATTTGTGAGCTTTCATATTTCATAGTCAAAGGTAAAATTCTTGGATTTATGAAAAATGAACTACTACAAAAACATTTGCCAAGGATGTTTTGTTTATCAAGAATGAAAGTTAGGGGCTCCAAGACAATCATGTTTCGATGGATGTTGCTCTTTGAACTCTGCCATCACCATTTAAGAAATCAAAGATTTTGGATTCTTTGATAAAAAAAATGACTAAAGAAAACATTATATAGTCCTTATAAAGGATCATACAAATAATCAATAAATAAAATTAATTCCAATGGCTTGGGATGGGGCATACCCCAACCCCATATGAGATCAGAATCAAGTGTTTTGTGTGCAATCCAATCAGTTTCTTGAACCTTCTTGCATTATATGAGACATTATGAATGAGGCCAAGCCTTGGACAATGGAAATAGCACTTTGGTAGGTGGAGTAGGTGGAGTAGGTGGTTGTAGACATAATTACTTAGTAATAGAAATAATTGAAATAGAATTTGACACAATTAAAACAACATCAGCATTTGGAATTCGTGTGTTCAATAATTACAATGCTTTAAAGATTGCCAATGTTTCCATTGGTGAAGATGAACCAAATGCAACCATTTTCCTAGCAATAAGAAGTGTCCTCTTGTTGGCGTCATGCACAACTAACCCAATTCAAGCATTCTTATTTTCTTGAACAATGGCATCACAATTTATTTTGAGCCAACCCATGGATAATGTAGACCATGAAGAGGTGGTTACTTGTTTCCTACATGCACTAAAGGAGCTCTGGCTTACCATGGCAGACACATTGAAGCATTCTGACACAAAACTATGGACAATTCTTGTAAGAGCTCTAGGTTTTAAAACCATCCTAGAGTGAACACATTCATTCTGTTATGCCAAAGCTGATGCAATGTGTGTGCTGCATAAGAAATTGTTGTGATTATAATAGACTTCTTCACATAATTGACCATCAAGGAGAGTAAATAATGAAGGGAAAATAATTGCCAAATGCTCAAGTTAAAGCAATGCAATTGGAACACACGAGACCAAAAAACTTTGGCTTTCACACAATCCAAAAGAGGTACTCCATTAATTTGATTGTTGTACATCCCCAAAGGTACTCACTAGAAATTGGAATTCTTCTCTCTGGCAACCAAGGCCATATAAGGATAACCTGGGACAAAACCCTCCATAAGAATGTCACAATTCAAGGTTGTGCATGAACCTTCCACATACACGTTATATCCAACTGAGGGGAATTATACATTTTTGCACTAGTTGTACTAAAATTTCTTTGAATTCAAAATTACATCTTCACTTGATTTGTTTCACTAGGTGGTGATGCTCTGAATCAGTCAGACTAATTTAAGATTCCTTAAGTTGAAGTTCCTAGATTTCCTATTCCAATTGGTGAGGTTTTTTTAAGAATGTTTCCAATTTCTTCTATGCTCTATTTTTTTAAAGATTTCAAGGCCCTCTTGAATTTAGTAGATAGAATCTCCAATGGATTACCACTAAAGAAATTATTTTAAGTTGTATTAACAATGTTGGTGAATTACAGAAATGATAGTCAAATGTTCTCAAGCTATTTTTTTCTTTCATTATTGCCTAATAAGAGTTGCCAAAATTGAATGAATAAAGGGTAGCAATTTGACTAATTACATGGTAAATAAGTTATAATAGTGATAAAAAAATCTTGCATTCCATCAATAATCAAAAAGGCTCTATCAAGTCTTTCGTACATATGAGCATTCCCTTCTTTGTTATAAATCCAAGTAAAATGGTTTCCAATGAAGCCTAGATGCATCACATCTAATTCATGAAAGAGGTGAAAAAATTCATATTGTATTTCACCAAAGCTGATCTTTACCCCTTGTTTTCCCTTCATGAGTAAGTAAAACATTGAAATTATCTGTGATAAGTAAAGGCCCACTAATCTTGACAAGACAAGTAAAGGCCTTCAACTGCATAATAGTTACAACTCTTTGAAGACCACAAGTGTTTCCATTACTAAAGAGGAATCCAAAAGTTAACCATTTTCCTAGTAGTAAGAAGTGGGCTGCCACTGACATCATGTACAACTAACCTAATTGTAATATTTTAGTTTTCCTAAACAATCACATCACAATTTATTTGGAGCTAACTCATGGGTGGTGGAGACAAAGTAGAGGTGGTTACTTTTTGCCCACAAGGAATGCAGGAGCTCCAACTTACCATGGTTGACGCATTGAACCATTTGATTACTAAACTTTGGACAATTCTTACAATAGATGCATGTTTTAAAACCTTCCCAGAATGAACATGTTCATTCATGTTACACCAAAGCTGGTATAATGTGTGAACAGGATAAGAAATTGTCATGACTGCATTAGAGTTCTTCACATAATTGGCTATCTAGCTGAGTAAATCATGAAGTGATGCAATTGCAAAATAATAATTCTTGATCAGGCTAAAACAATGTAATTCGAACACATGAGACCAAACAACTTTGGATGTATCACAAATCTAGAAGAGTTGCTGCAATGATTTGCTTACATTACATCCCCAAAGGCACTCACTAGATCTAAGAATTCCCCTCTCTAACAACCAAGACCAAGTAAGGATAATTTGATAGAAAACCCTCCATAAGAATGTCATAATTCAAGGCTATGCATGTGCCTTCCTCACCCATGCTACTTCAACTAAGGGGAATTATGCATTTTGCAAAAGCTATAGTAAACTTGCTTAGAGTTTATAATTGCATTTTCACTTGAATAATAATACAATGAATCCCTTTTTTCTATGTTTGCTCAAGGAGTATGTGCAATCTGCTCAATCAAGGCCTATGCAAAAAGATGTAGTTTGTTAAAATCCTAATTTCCATAATCCAGAACCACCTCAGCCACATACTAAGGGAACTCTATACTAATGTTAATAAAAGTCAACCATGATGCAAGAATTTATTGTCCAAGTGAACTGTAATGAAAAAGAAACTTGGTGACTAGAAGAAATTCATCACATCAATTTTTTGGAAATCCAAGAGGTAGTTTTGTTGACAAATTTGCAAGTTTGAGATGCTCCAAGCCAATTGTAGCAAAAAAAACTTGGTGACAAGAAGAAATTATTCATATCATTTTTTTTAAATCTAGGAGGTAGTTTTGTTGATAATTTTGTAAGTTTGAGATGCTCTCCAAGGAATTTGATAATTGTCATCAAACAAAAATGATTTAGACCAAAATGTTTCCACTTATAAGAATCTTCCTTTACAATGATGTGTAATATAATTAATAAATAAGGACTTTCTATTTTAATCTAGCTCTTTATAGATAACAAGGACCTTACATAATAGATAAATTAACCCAAGTAAGAAGTTTGAGTCCACATCTTTACCCTACTATCATAAAGCATTGCAATCCTATTGACACTAGCTCTTATACAAGGATTTCAAAACTTACAGCTAAAAAAGAGATTTTTAACCCAGTTAGCAAGTTGAGCATGATAGAATAAATGGTATGAGACTTATTCATAGATGATAAAGCTTTCTTAGACATTAAATTTAATGTCATACAGTTCACTATAGAACTTCTCAACCCCCTTGTTCTATTCAACCACTAAAATTCCAAATAAGATGTCTCATCTAAGATGTTTTAGGATAAGTTTCTTTTCTTTTTTATTTTAACAATCTTGCTTCTGTCATGCATTTCCAAATAAGTTATTAGGATACACCTCATTATGCTAGTTTTTAAAATGAATGTAAATTTTCAAATTAAAAAAAACATGACTTCTAGCACTAGCCTCCCAGTTTGAGCTCATAAGGATAATAAGTAGATTGTCGATGCAAGGCAAATTAGACTTCTACCATATTCTAATTTAAAGTCAACAATATTAAAAATACTTAATAGATTATTAATAAATGTTAAAGAATATCATACACTAATTGGAGTTAGTGTGTGTAGCAGTTTATAATTGTTTAAAAATTATCCTCTAAATTTGTAGTATAGACTATTAAGTAGAGTAGATGACGACAAGTTAAGACTTAAGCATAAAGTCTTATTGAGTAGTTTTATGACATCCAAATTTGTATAAATAAAATAAAAACTTCAAGATAAATTTATGTGAAGTACTTTAATAAAGAAAAGACAACCATAACTTTAGATTATCACTTAGAAAATAAAAGTTAAAGAAAGAGTGCACATTGTTGGCTATGTTGGCTTGTAGTTTCTTTTGGAGTTGGTGTGTAGAGTACCAAAGATGAAAAAAGGTGACAAGGTGGAGGTTTATGTTTATAAGGAAGCTTGGTTAAAGGGGTAACAAGATGGTGGGCTAAGATCTAAAGCCTCGTTAAGGAGGGTAACAATTTGGTGATTGGATCAGGAGAGTAAAATGATGGATGAAGACTTACGGGTGTTGACAAAAGTGGAAATTTGTTTAGTTGTTGCTCACCCAGAGAAAAGTCTCTCACATTCACAAAGGAGAAAATATTGAAATCTCTCCAACTAGAGTTGGGCATACACTCTTTACTCATAAAAGAGAAAACACACAAATAAGAGAATTTTTATTCATTAACAACTACTTTATAATGAGAGAGCCTCTCCTATTTATAGATTAAGGAGAGCTCAATGCATGGAAAAAAAGAAAATGCACATTTGGAAAATATCATTAGTATGAAAAAAAGAGAAAGATAATTTTAGAATTAAATTACTTAAGAATCCAAAAGGGATCTTTAGAATTCTATGACTTAACTATTAGTGGGTCAATCATACTTAATACAAAATATATGAAGAAAGATAATTTTGGAACTAAATCACTTAGGCATCCAAAATTATCTTTAGAATTCTATGATATTAACTCCAAGTGGATCAACTACATTAAATGCAAAATATAAAATACTTGAAAAAATTATGATATAGAAAAAATTATGCAATCATGCAACATAACAATCAGATGTCAATGATGATGCGACTAAAGTGCTTATAGTGGATGACATGGATGACAACAGAGTGGTCAGAGGGTGGTAGCTGACTAGCAGTCACATAATGGTGGGTGGCCAGGGAGCAGCAGGTGGCTTAGCGATGGCGAGTGACTAGGTGAGATTGTGTAACTCGATAGTAGTGATTAAAAGTAGCAAATAATTAGGTGATGGTAGACGACTAACGATAATTAGTAAAACATGCATAAAAACAAACATCGATGATGTCATATTTTACTATGAAATATGTTTGGATGAACAAAGAAAAAACAATACAGATAACCATAACAAAAAATATAGCACTATACTCGACCCCTATGGTTAATAAAGATGACTAATCAAAATAAGATTCAGATTGGGTATAGCTTTGAGTTTGAATGGGATTAGTGCAATGCTAGTAGGTGTGTATTTGTGAGCTAAAACACTATGTCATCCTCCCCAAGTGTGAAAGGGCTTGGCTCAGTGGTATCAGGGTGATGGTTATAATAGTGCTCCAATAGGTGTAGTATGATATGGTATATGTCATTATAGGTAAGCTAGGATTCTGGATCGGAGGCTTTTCATTCCAATGAGCTAAAACTTTTCTAAGTGTATAATATTTGGTTAGAACTATCTCATGATCTAAAATTTTCTCCACATTATTCTTACTTACTCTCTACACCAATGTAGTGGTAGGAATGTGTTACTCAACATGGGAGAATCAGGTTAAAATAGCTCATTATGTATTGGATGTGGTACCTTATATAAGACTAAATCCTTAACATTACTAAAGTTTGCACTAATTTTATACTCTTTTAACAAATCCAATATATAAGTATTAGTTCTTTGTTTTTGAACAATCCTAAAAGGTATGTGCTTGTAATTTCTTATAAGCTCTAAAAGGGAACCATTCTAACCTAATTTTACCTTCATGAAATTCCTTAACCAATCTATAAGCATATGTTAGTTTCTTATATCTTTCCTTACTAAGACTAATATTTTTAGATATTGCTTTATGTAATGAAAAGATATGAGAAGCAAAGGAAGAAGTAGAGGTACGAAGGTCTACTAGTAAAGGAATAGATCACTTGGAGACATAGGCTTGTTATCATGAAAAAAGATTTCTTAAACTATTATTTATTATTTCTGTTTGTCCATTTGTTTGAGAGTAATAGGCTAAAGAAAAATTTAACTTAATCAATAGTAAATCTTATTTCTTGATTAGTTATTATGGTCATTAGGATACCATGCAATTTAACTATTTCATTATAAGAAATCTTGACTACATGGGTAGCACTAAGGTCATACAACAAGGGATAAAAAGAGTTATTTTAGAGAAACGATCAATGACCATAAGGACAAAGTAATGCCTTGATGAGGTCTTAGGTAATCTAAGTATAAAATCTATACTAATGTGCTTTCATGGCTTATTAGGTACCAGTAATAAAATGTGAGGTCCTTGTCCTATATTTGGAGATTTTATATTATGCATGTATAACTTGGGTTATAATAGATGCAATATGATGTGTCATTTTGCACAAATAAAATCTCTCTAAGACCATCTTTAAGAGTCTTATCTCTCTTAAAGTGACCTAATAATCATTCATATGTATTTCTCAAACTAAAATCTTTATATACATAATATATTGTTCTTATATAAATATACATCTTTTAAGTTAAAATCTCTAGATACAAGGTTTGGAGTTTATTTAATTTCTTGATAAATTGGATCAAAATCAAAATAATCAGGATATTAGTTTTTAATTTGGTCAAAATTTTGGACCTTTACAAACAAAATAGTTAATAGGCGAACATATCAACTAAGTGCATTGGCTACTTTGTTTTCTAAGTCAGGCTTGTGTTTGATAATGAATGTATACTCTAGATGTACTCAAATCATTTGGTATGCCTATGACTAAGGTCTCATTGGGTATTTAGGAACCTAAGCATCTCATGGTTAAAACTATAAAACAAATTCTTTGGACAACAAGTAATGTCTCCAATATTTTAAAGGTTGAACTATGACATACTATTTCTTTTTATATGTAGTATACTTCTTTCTAGCATCATTAAGTTTCTCACTTAAAAAGGTAATAGAATATTTATCTTGACTAAGGACACCATATATCCCTACTCCTTATGCATCGCATGTAACCTCAAAGGTATCATAAAAAGTAGGTAATTTTATAATGGGTATCTTAGTCATAACCTCTTTCAACTTTTCAAAAGCTAAGTTTATAGATTTTGTTTAAGTAAATTTGCCAGTCTTAGTACAATCAGTAATCGGTGAGACAAGAATACTGAAGTCTTTGATAAATCATCGATAGAAGGTGGCTAGATAGTGCAAGCTTCTAACATCATGAATTATTTTTGGAGTAAGCTACTCCATAATTGCCTTGACTTTGTTAGGGTTAGTAGACAATCTTTTAAAAAAAACTATGTATTCTTAAATGTAACCTTAGTTATGAAGACTTCACATTTCTTTGTGTTGATAAATAAGAGTTCCTGTCTAGAGTGCAATATAATTTATGTAAATGATCTAGGTGATCATCAATAGATTTGTTATAAACTAAAATGTCATCAAAATAAACTATAACAATTTGTCTTAAGTATAATTTTAGAACCTAGGTCATCAATCTTATGAATGTATTTAGTGTGATTGATAACTTAAATAGTATCACTATTCATTCATACAAACAATCCTTAGTCTTAAATGTTGTATTTCATTCATCTCCGATCCTAATCCTTAATTAGTGGTAATCATTTTTTAAAATTATCTTAGAAAATATGGTGGCACCTGACATCTGATCAAAGAGATCATCTAAAAAAGAAATAAGAAACTTCTATTTTACTATGATTTTGTTAATTTCTTGATTATCAACACACATCCTCCACATTCTATCCTTATTTCATGATAAAAGTATAAGGATAGGATATGGATTGATACTTTCTTGGATAAATTCTTTTTTAAGTCTCTTACTTGATAAGCTAGCTTAATATGAGCCTCTAGGTATACCATATAATAGAGAAGGTTGCCCTAGGAACTAGACCAATCAAGTATTGTATGTCCTACACAAGAGGTAGAGTGTTAGGTAAATCAACTAAAAAAATATCAAAAAATTCATTTAGTAAGCCATGTACAATAAATGGTAGATTTGGTATAGTATTAGTTAACTTCTTAATCAAATATCTTCCTAACCTAAGGTAATATGATCAAACATAAATCCTTTGCCTTTCTCTATTCTTTGCTCATGGGCTTAAAATTTTCTATAATTTGTTAGGCTTAAGTGATTAGGGTTTTTGATGAGGTACAAAAAGATGTAATATGATGGTCTTTCTTTCATAAATAAAAGAATACATGTTAATCATACTCTTCAAAGTTGCATTCCTATAAAAAAGTTTGATCTTCTGAGGATAAGATGATCTACTTACGTAAGTATAACATTGCATGTTATACCTACCAAATTTTAAAGGTACATAACATCGTTGCTTAATAAATATAGAAGTTTTATTTAGCCATAACACAGAGGAAAGTGTTCCAACAGAAAAGCTCATATCTGCTTAATAATCTCATGGGATATTATATTGATGTAACCACTATATATGATCATCCTATATGATTGTTCGTTAATTTTTTATGTTGGTGCTAAAGATGTTGGTGCGCTTCTAGTCATCTTGTGATTGAGGGGTTGTAATCTAACCATTAAAACCACAAAATGTTTCATGTTTTTTAATTCTTGCTCAGCTCCCTCCTTGGGCATTATGTTTTCTTCTTTCTCTAACTCTTCTTATTCATTATCATTATCTAGGTTAATAGTCATGACTCTCTTTGGGTAGTTAGTAAATACATGTCCTTTTTTATGACACTTAAAATAAATGATTCTAGATTAAATAGTTTGAAATTTAGTAGATTGACTTGAAGAAAGGTGTGAAGAAGTAGATGATAAAGTAGGTTTATGAGGTTTAGAAACTATGGTGGAGGAGATAGATGAGGTGCAAGTATGAGTGGGTAGAGAAATGATGGTGTGGGCCTTTAGAGGGGTTGGCTAATCATTTTTCTTAAAATAAAAGATTCTATTTTTTTTACATTTCAATTATATGATAGGTTTTCTGTAAGATAGTGATATTTCTCAAGTTAAGCTCAACTTATATATATTCTTTTAATCCTACCCTGAAATAAAAGAGTATTACATGTTCGAGTTCATTTATATCGCATCAAAGTTTATAATCCTCAAATTTGTTAATGTACTCTTCAACAAATCTTTCACCTTAAGAAAATCTTTATTATTTATCTAATAATTTAATATTATAAGTTATTGGAATAAATCTATTATAAACTTAACCTTAATGTTTCTTTAAATTTGGGGCATCTCTTTATCATTATTAACATATTATCACTTTAAGTTTCTAAGGAACCTATAGATAGTACTGATGAGTTTAGTCTTAATAAATTGATTCCCTCTATTCACTCATTTGGTGATAGTCAAAGTAATCACCATATTAGTCTTTCAATCTATATAATTCTTAGGATCAAAACTATCATAAAAAATTAGGGCATTTGATTTCACATTAAGATATGCTCTCTCTCTCTCTCTCATAGTCTTCTAGGTCTTTCCTCCTCACTAACATATATAAGTCTTTATTTAGGTTTGATTCATCATAAGGTTCATTTCTTCTTCAATGGTTATGATTTCTCCTATAGATATCTTGATTAAATTTATCAAAAGAATCATAGTTCCTATGTGTTATAGGGTTTTCTTCTTCTAAATTATTTGGTGTGAGACTTCTTTTTCTATTATCTCTTTCTCTTATAAGTTTTGGTTCATATTATTGGTCTAAGAGAATTTATCTAATTATCTAGGTAAGTTATGCTATTAATTAAGATAATTCTATTATGGGGTCTTGGTTTAAGTTTTATCTTTAATTTTGAATTAATTCTTGACTTTGATTTGCCATGATAAGACTTACCAAATCTTGTGGTCATACAAAGGTTTGACACATAGAGGGATAACAAGAAAATAGAATAATGTGAGTTATCTTTTTGTTTTTATATTTATTTTTTTAAAAAAAATATTATGAAGGCAAACTGATTATGGTTTTAAACCACCAAAGTTGAGATAGGGTGTACTAAGAAAATAGTGAGTGATTAGGTCCTACTTTTTCTAGATCATCACTTAGATAGAATCAAATGATTCTCAAGAAAGATGGTAGGGAGTCATATCATTATTTTTGTATCACCTCTTAAGACAATTTTTCTAAAACTAATTAAGAGTTCTTAAGTAGATATACTAAACAAAAGAAAAAAATATTTTTTAAAGTAAATTTTCTTTGTACAAAAAATTTTAATAAATTTTTTTATATTAAGTAGAAAACTATGTGCTATTGCACCAAAGTTGATATAGGATAAATTAGACTATTACCAAGGTATAATTTGGAGCTTATAATATTAGAGATGCTCAATAGATTATTAAAAATATTGAAAAATATCATACATTAACTAGAGTTAAGTAACATGTGTGATATTTTATAATTCTTCAAAAATTAATATCCAAATTTATAACATGGATTATTAAAAAGAGTAGGTGAGAACACATTTAGAGTTAGAAATAAAGTCCTACTAAATATTTTTATCACATCTAATTTTGTACAAATAAAATAAAGCCTTCAAGATAAACTCTATGTAGAGTACTTCAATAAAAGAAAGAGTAACCCTAACTTTAGGTTATCACTTAGAAAATAAAAGTTGTTGAAGAAATGCACTTTTTTGGTGATAATGGCTTGTAGTTTCCTTTGGAGTTGGAGTGTGGAGCACTAAAGATGGAAAAAGGCAACGAGGTGGAGGTTTGGGTTTGTGAGAAAGCTTGATTAAAGGAGTAAAAATATGGTAAGCACTCACATTAAAGTGGGTGATAGCTTGGCAATTAGATCAAGAAAGTAAAAGGGTGAGTGAAGACTTAAAGGTGTTGATAGAAGTGTGAATTTGTTTGGTTGTTGGCTCTCTTAATGGAAGGTCTCTCACCTTCTATCATTGTCTCTCACATGAGAGAAAAATTAGAATTTCTCAAACTAAAGTTGGGTATACACTCTTTACTCATAAAGGAGAAAGCACACAAACAAGAGAAATTTTATTCATCAATAACTATCTTATAATGTGAGAGCCTCTCCTATTTATAGATGAAGGAGAGTTCAATGAATGGAAGAAATGAAAATGTACCTTTGAAAAATATCATAAGCATGGGAAAAGGGGAAAATAATATTGGGATTAAATTATTTAGGAATCCAAAAGAGATCTTAAGAATTCTTGATATTAACTCCTAGTGAATCAAACACATTAAATTTAAAATATATAGAGAAAGATAATTTTGGAGTTAAATCACTTGAGAATCTAAAAAGATCTTTAAAATTTCATGACATTAACTCCAAGTGAATCAACTATATTAAATATAAAATATAAAAATGTATGAAAAAATTTTGACATTGAAAAAATTATGCAATAATGCAACATGATGTCCGAAAGTCAATGACGATGAGACCAAGATGCTAGCAGTGAATGAGACAGATGACGGTGATCGACAACTACCAAGAGGTTGTAGCTGACAAGCGATTAGGTAATGGTGGGAAGCAAGGAGCAGCGGGTGACCTAGCGATGGTGGGTGGCTAAGTGATGTTGGGAAACTACGCAGCAGTGATTGGGAGCAACAAATTATCATATGATGGCGAGCGACTAACGATAGCTGGTAAAGCATGCACAGAACTTGACATCGATTATGACATATTTTACTGTGAAATATGTTTGGATGAACAAAGCAAAAATAATGGAGATAACCTTAGGAAAAAAAGAAGTACTTAGTTGACTCCTATGGTTGACAAAGATAAATAATTGAAATAAGATTCAATTCAGGTACGACTCTGAGTTTGAATGAGACTGGTGTGATGCCAGTGAGTATGTGTTTGTAAGTTAATACAAGACATTTCTTTGTCAATGTATTCACCTCAGTAAATAGACTAGTAATTTCTTGCATCTAAAGGAAGGAGAGGGGTCAAATTTGAGAAATGTTGCCAAACCCATATGCCAATAAAACTAATTTCATAAATGATTTATCCACCAAGAGATGCAAGCTCCAAACACAAATAAAACCCAATGCAACAATTAATTTTCATTGCACCCATTCTATATGATAGGCAAGCAAGAGTGTTCATTCATTCACATTTGAATCTTCACTTCATTGATGGTCCAACCACAACGAGTAATAGAATTAAATATATCGAGAATTTTAATCCAGTTCTTCATATTAAACAAGGACCTCAAGCAATAGTTAAATTTACAAAACAAAGAGACATGAAACCACCTATTTCCCTTGCTCCCACAAAGGGTTGTAGTCCAACTAACTCTAATTCCTCCACATGAATTCCAAAAATTCTAGTAACCACGGAGATTTCTAATCATGTCAGCAAGCTTAGCTTAATAAATTGAATGGTATTATAACCATTCGCATTCAGCCTTGGACTTATAGAAGCTATTAATTATTGGTTAGCACGGTCTGAATTTTTGCTACATACCAGCATCTCACCTTGAAAGAGCGCAAACATGTGCATAATTTGTTAGTACCCAGGCAAGGCATTCATCCCACCTAATTAAATAGTCTCACAGAAATCAACAAAAGAATTGTAATTGTGTCTCCAAATGCAGGAACACTTTTCAAGTTGACCCCAAGTAGAAAAATTTTCCAACATAAGTAGCTTAATCCGTCTTCCGTACACATTTCGTTTCAATTTTCCAAGATAAGTAGGAAGCAACCTTCCCTTTATATGCAATTGATTTTTCTTGTTATTAACAATATTAAGTGGCGAGGACCTTACCTTTATCACGGTCATTTGGCAGGATAACATCACTGCCGAAAAAGAAGTTCTGGTTGCAAGCAACTTTTAGTCTTCCACCAATACATGGCTCTATGAGGATTCACCAGGGAATTGATAACCACCCTCATAATCGCTACAATATTTCTTTGTAGGTTAACTCAACTGATTGTTGATTTAACACCCATGGATTTCAGTTTCGATACCCACTCGGATTTGACCCTTTTTTTGTGCATCTACCTAAGACTCGACTTGCCTTCGCCTCAATGTCATTGTCATGCTTATGAGGTTGTTCAACACTCATCTTGATGTTTTTCTTTATCAATGCAGAATTTTTGAGCTGGACATTACTAGCATTGATGCACCTCTTTCATGGTTGGACCACCATCCAAGGCCCATGCCCCTGCTCCTATTGGTCTTGTATCTCTTCCTCTAACTGTGATTTAGTAAGCCCACTACTATGCTTTCCACTTTCTTCATTTGATGTACTGAAATCCCCATCCATTGCAGCCGGTTGCTCCATCAAGATAACAATGCACATGCCAATGGTATACCTAACCTTGCAAAAAGTGAACTAATGATAGGCAGCCCATTCTATTCAAATTTCTAAAAAGAGCACCTCAAAGGTCCATTAATCTACATTCGAGATTTAAGGGATTTCAATAAGTCCATCTAAATGCGTAACCTTGCATACAAAAACTGTTACATATCACAATCCTCCCATCAATCTAAATTGAGTTCCCAACAGCTTTAAAAACGTGAAGAATATTCTCCATGTCCTAGTACATAAGTGGGAGTGATGGAAAATGAATGCAAATAGGTGCACATGTAATTGCAAATGCACTCAATTTGAAATCTAGGATCCATAGATCAAATCCCTTCATTTGTTCTGTTACCTATCAAGGACCCCCCATCAATGCAATCCTCATCCTTAGCTAAAACAAAATGTAGAAGAAACACCCAACCATTAGGTCAAGCATCCAAAACCCTCTCAAATGGCCCCATCGGTGCTGCAATATACTTGCAATCCATTAGAATGATAGTCAACCCTCATAGACTCTTCCATTAAGGTCAAATTAGTGATAAGGAATTCTCATTTTACATGCCCCTTTGGAAAGGTAATTTTCATCAATAATAATATGAGATCTATCCTTTGGAGTGAGCAACGTGATGTTTAGAATAGACAACCTATCAAGGTAAGTAGCAAAATCACCTCTAGCAAAGGTCGTTGTGCTACCCCTAGCCTTCACACCCCCGACGAGAGCCTTAATGAAGCTGATTGTGGACGGGCTCTTTGCATCAAAACTAATCTATAAATTGTTCTCTCCAATCCCCACTTGAGGAATTTCACAAACACTGGGTGCACAAGGATCATTACAATCAAATGTTTTGGTGTTTGCATTTTTTGAGTATGTATGCAAGCTCCAACAATTTCATTACCATTTGCTATATTTAGAGGTGATTTAATTATTTCATCTAGCAATTGAACAGAGTTCCCATTTATTCCCTCTGATAGTTCACACTATAGGCCATAGGAGACCCCTCATTCTTCAACTAAACTAGCATTGTTCACCTTACCAAACAATTCATCTGAATGATACAAAGGCTGAGCTAGGGTAGCACCTATCCCAGAGCTCCCTTGTATCTTAGTTCCAATAAAAACTGGTACCATCACCACAAGAACAATTCCATTACTTTGAGCATTTGCTAAGGTGCAATTGGGGCTATTTGATTCAGAACTCACTTTATATTGGATTAAATCCTTGTTGCAAGAACTCAGTGAGAGAGATAGAGGCACTGTGCAGCTTTTAAACTTCTTTGTCACCTTATAGGACTTGATTCTTGCATAACTGACATGGAGAGCAGTCTAACACATCAACAATTAGGAATTTATCTGCCCACCATCCTCCATGCCGTTGGAGAGCGACTAGAATCAAGATGAGATAAGAGCACCTCCCACCCAAAGTCCAGACTAGCCACTTCCATAGAGAAATCCAACCCGTTGCCTTAGCATCTCCACATTGGCTAAAATTCACATCCATCCATCCACAACCATCCTTCCCCATCGTCCTTCTCTAATGTCTGCCAGAGTCATCAACGCTGCCAACGTCGTCAAAGTTTTTGGGTTCTTTAATAAAATAAATGGCGGAGGCCTACATCATACGCTCCTTATAGAGGATCATAGAAATAATTAGCAAACAAAATTAGTTCTAACAGCATGGGAAGGGGCATACCCCAACCCCATACAAAATCAGAATCAATACTTTATTACCTTCTCGCATTATGTGAGACATCTTGAACAAAGACAAGCCCTGAAGAAAGGAAATAGCACTTTGGTAGGTGGAGTAAGTGGTTGTAGACGTAATTACTTGGTAAAAAAAATAGCTGATATAGAATCGAACTCAATCAAAACCGTATCGGCATTTGGGATTCGGTTACTCACTAGTTGCAGTGCATCAAAGTTTGTAAGTATTCCATTGCTAAAGGGGAAGCCTAAAGAACCATTTTTCCAACAACAAGAAGTGGCTTGCCACTGGCTTCTTGCACTACTGACCCAATTCCAGCATTCTTGTTTTCTTCAATAACTTCATCACAATTTTTTTTGAGCCAACTCATGGGTGGTGGAGACCATTTAGAGACAGTTACTTGCAGTCCATAAGGGCTACAGGAGCTCCAACTTACCATGGTTGACCTATAGAAGCATTCGAGCACTAAACTATGGACAATTCTTGCAAGAGCTGTAGGTTTTAAAACCTTCCTAGAGTGAACATGTTCATTCCTATTACGCCAAAGCTGATGTAATGTGTGTTATGCAAAAATTGCTGTGAGGGCATTAGAGTTCTTCACATTGTTGGCCACCTTGGAGAGCAAATCGTGATGGAACGCAATTTCAAAATGATCATTTCCAGTCAGGTTAAAACAATGCAATAGGAACACATGAGACTAAACAGCTTTGGCCGTATCATAATCCCAGAAGTGGTGTTGCATTGATTTGCTAGCTGTACATCCCCAAGGGCACTCGCTGGGCATACGAATTCCCTCCCCAGCAACCAAGACCACGAAAGGATAACCTTGGATGATACCCTCTACAAGAATGCACAAATCGAGGCTATGCAGGAATCTTCCATGCCCACGTTATGTCCAACCAATGAGAATTATTCATTTTTCACAAGCTGAAGTAAACTTGTTTTGAAGTTGAAATTACATCTTCACTTGATTTATAGCACAACAAATCCATTAGTCTTATCTTCATCCAATGAGTATGTGCAAACTGCTTAAACAAGCTCGGCATAAAAACCTATTGTAGTTCATTAAAATCCCAAATTTCGATATTCCAGAACCAACTCAGTCGCGTACGAAGGGGCTCCGTACTCAAGTTGATGAAGTCGGCCATGATGTAAGAGGTTGCTGTCGAAGCATATTGTCCTTCAAAAAAGAAACTTGGTGACCCCATGGATTTCACCATACTGTATTTTTCTAAATCTAGGAGGTAGTTTTGGGTTAGACGTTCGAAAGTTTAAGACACCTTGTGGGACGCAAAAGTTGTCATTTATCAAAAACTTTTTGGACCGAAATGTCTACACCAATAGGCAATCTTTCCTTGCAAAGACCCATATGCAATGTTTCATAATTGAAGTTGTTTGCTAAGTAGCAGTCTTGCGTATGCCAAGCCCACTAAGCTCCTTAGGAAGTGTAATAAGATCTCAATTAACATAATGGATTATGTTGTGATTGTTGGAACTATTCCATAGGTATCTACGACCAAGTTCTCCAATTCAGAAATAATGACATTCAGGATCAAGAAATGAGTAAATAAAATGTTAGAATCATAGTTAAGATAGAATTAATCATCACAATACATCCAACCATTGAGAGAGATTGAATCACTCAATAAGATAGATGCTTTTTTGCCCGATTTATAAAGAGGTTGAAATCTTTCTTTTGAAGCATGGCCATCACAATAGAAATACCAAGATATGTTAGCCAAACAACATGTCTTTTATGAAGTTTCCCCTCAATCATCTTCTTCCACTTCTAATTCATCCCATTACTAAAAAGCACCCTTTATTTATTATCATTAATCACTTGGCAAGAGTAACACACATAATAGACCAAATTTTTCCTGCCATTGGATATGTTGTAGATGCATAAATCATTACATCATCAATAAATAAGAGGTGCATAATCAATCGTGAGGTAGGGCCTATTATAAAAGCAATGGAAGTTGCAACATCCTGTCGATGTTGGATGAGCCACGAGAGATACTCATACATGATAGAGAAGAGATAAGACAAGAGTGAGAATCCTAACCTAAATCCTCTGATCATTCAATCAAAATCAAGAGACACCATTGCACATGACCCCAAATCATAATATAGAAATACATGCCCTTATCTAATCATACCATACTAGAGGAAACTGACATTGCTAAAGCATGTCAATAACAAAGTTCTGGTTCACTTTATCGTAGGCCTGATCCATGTCAAGTTTAAGAGCCATCAACCCCTCTTTAGAAGTTGACTAGTGCATACAATTGGCCACTTGCTGGGTTAAAAAGATGTTATTAAAGATAGCACTACCTGAACAAAGGCAACCTACTATTTCATAATAATGTTTAGAGGAACATGCTTCAATTGAGCTACCAAGATTTTAGGCAATATTTTATAAATGACATTATAGATGCTAATGAATATGAACTATTCAGGTTTAGATGCTCCCTAAAGTTTTGGGATAAGGATGACCAATGTGTCTTTCCACTTCTGAGGCATATAACTTTTCTTGAAAAATTGTCGCATAGCTTTATAAATATCCTTACGTGTAATACTCCAATACCTATGAATAAATGTTATTAAAATACTATCCATACTAGGAGATTTGCTTCTTTCAATAGACAAAAGAGCTAATATAATATCATCATTGGTTATAAGTACCACAAGGGCTACTACCCGATCTTTACTAATTGTTGGAAAGGATGAAGAAGGGTATAAGGCCATGCTGTATAGGATAGTACCACTTTTCGCCAAACAATTGTAAAAGACATTTATTTATACCTGTTAGGGATGATATCGATTCACTAGTACTATCTTTTAATTGATGGATACAATTGTTCCTCAATGTGGAAGTAGTCACTGCTTGAAACAACTGAGTGTTGTGGTCCTCAAGTGTCATCCAATCAAGCTTAGCATGTTGCCACCACCAAGCTTATTCCAAGGCCAAGGCTTCATGATATACAATAATTTGTTTTGCCAGGTGGCCATGCTCCAAATCAGTCAAGCCAATTTTAGACTCCTTCTATTGAAGATCTTAGATTTCTTATTCAATTTAGTAATGCTTTGTAAGGATGTTTCCAATTTTACTGCACTCTATTTTTTAAGGCTCTAAATGCCCTGTTGAATTTAGTTGGTAGACTCTCCATCAAGTTGCCTCTTAAGATCTTATTATAAGCTGTTGTAATAATGATAAGGGATTTTGGAAATGATAACCAAATGTGCCCAAATTGTATTCTTCTTTTGGCTTTGTCTAGTGATAGTTTCCTAAATTGTACACATAAGGGGCAATTATTTGACTCAATGTGGGGTAAATAAGTAACAAAAATGCTTGAGAAAGCTTGCATTCTATCAAAATCTAAAAAGGCCATATTGAGTCTTTCGTACACATGTGCATTCCATTCCTTGCTATTACACCAAGTGAAGTGATTTCTAAATGGAGTTTTTTTTCTTCAGTGGTTTGCCTAAAAATTGTATTTTTGCTCCTCAAGTTTTATTTGTGATTTAGGATAGAATCTACTAATATTTGGACATGTTGTAGCCTATTGTCCATCTTTCATATACTATATGTAAAATGCTAAAGAATTTTATGTTAGACCTTAACATGTCATATATCAAATGACACTAATAATATGCTCAGTATAAGAATGAGAACAACCATTTTCAAAGAAAAGAAGATGATATGCTAGCATCACAGTGTACTTCATGTTGCACTAATGTATTGTATGTAAAGTCCTTTTGACAGTATGTTTAAGATGAGAATTGAGAGTAGCTGAAGGTTCTTTGGATTATTAAGAAAACAAGGTAGGACATTAATGTTTAATGTAATATGCATTTAGTTGAAGATGAGTGAAGAAAGAATAGTTCAATTGGATGGGTGTGTGATGTGTTGTTAATAATGCATTATATGTTGAGACCAACGTTCCTTATGTTAATCACATGTATGTAAAAGAACAAAGTTGTGGATGGTTATTTTAGGCATGCATATATTGAATATTATGAATGACATACCATATGTTAGGGTCACCATATGGTACATTATGTAGGAAAATGACAATTTTGAAAAGGAATTTTAGGGAGTTTTATGTGGTTGCTTAAACTTTTTATTATGTAAAGTAGAATTGAGAAGTTTTACAAAAATTAAATATTTGTGAAAGCATGGTGTATAAAAAGATATAGTTGTTATAAATGTGACAATTTTATGCAAAAAATGCAAGAGATAAAAAAATTAACATAAAAGGTTTCTTAGAGTACTTGATAATAAACTAAGTAATTATGATATAAGTAAGTTAGTATTAATTACTTTAAGATACTATTATGAAATGTATGTGATGTGAGCATATTATATGGCATATATTTATCTACATATGTTCTAATTTATAGGATGGCATACTATTATATATATATATATATATATATATCATAACATAAAATAAGAAATGGAATAAATAAAATTAAAAGCAAAAGATGAAAGAGAATAATTAGCTAAAACATTCTACATCTTTAATATCATGAGTTAGAGGAAATGAGAAAATGATGAGAGCTTCTTCATGACCTTATCTTGTAGCTACCAAATATCATAAGGTCACCTCTATTATTATTGGCACCTTGATTAAGACCCATTATATATAGAGACCCCATTAATGTTAAGTTGTGGTTTCATTAAAAATGGCATATGACCTCATTTTTATTATTATGAGTATTTTGACGTTGGCAAATGGAGAGTACAAACTTATGTCTTTTAGTACTTTGGTATATGCTGGTAGTAGAGGAGTTGACTTTAGTGGCTTGAAAAATTATCCTTGGAGGTCTTGAGATATAATTGATGCAAGAGAGATGTGTATGATATAACATCCCATGAAGTAAGGATAATGACCATCAAAGCTTAATAAAAGAATAAGAAAGATGAAAAGTTGAAAAACAATATGAACATGAAAGAAAGAAAAGAAAGAAATAATATTAATATTATATGATATTAGTATTACATAATAACTATATGCATACATTGACATGATGTAAATGAGCATATAAGCATATAAGCAAAGATTTAGCAGATTTATATATATTTTGATATTATGCATTCTTATATATTGTATTATTTTTATTTATATGTAGCATATTGTAAATTCATATTATTTTGCTTTCTTGTAGCTATTAGTCAATTTACTAAGCAAATTATGTTATTTTTTACTTACATTATAGAACAAGATGCTAATATGCACAAATTTGGGGGTCCTAGAGATTGTGGCACAAGACCTTAAGTATGAGTGGATGCTTACTTTAAGTGCATTATGAAATTTTTTTATATGGGTATAACTTATGATATATTTATATGGCAAGTGTTATATAAGAATATTGTCTCAACTTTGATGTTGTTAATGACAGCTTTGAAACTTGTGCATGGCTACTTATGTAGTTGGTTATTTGATGTCACATATATATATTTGTGATGTTTTTTTATCCCCTTTGCTTAATTTTTGTTTGTTTCCTTGAGTTTTTTTGCTTACTCTATATTTACCAAGTAATTTGGTATTTTTAAACACTTTAATTAATTTAATTAATTTTAAGTTGGGTAGGGCATGTCAAGGTGATTTCAAAGCCTAAGATTGGAAACCTAAGAAGACCTTCTAAGTGAGGACATGGAGATGACATGCATGTGACTTAATTACTCATAATAAATGTTTCCTCTTTGTTAAAAAGTTAGATGTTTGATTATTAAGAGAATTGACATTATTTTTTAGAATGCAACCTCCTTTCATTTTAAAAGGTTATAGCTTTTTGGAATATAACCTCCTTACTTTTTAGGAGGTTCTAATCCTTTAGTGGCAAAGAACTTATTGAACTAGATAACTAGGATTTGTTTAGGGCATAACATGCCTAAAGGACATGAAATTACCATTTTTTATTTGTGGTTTGATTGAGTTGTTGTTTTGTGGTGAGAATCTCACTATTGCTTGCATTTAAGAGATATTCTAAGGTAAATTTCTTAAGAAGATTTTTTTTATGATTTTGAGAAGGGTATATGCTCCTATCCATTAGAGCAAAATGATAGAGGAACTGATAATCTTAGAGAAAGAAGATATCTTAGCAATTAATTATGAAAGAAGACTACCTTTTTTAGTTATTTATACACCTTATGTAGTGGGCCTGGAGGACTAATAATATTTTATTTTGCATCATGGATTGAATGCGTTTGCTAGGGCTACTTTAATCTCATTCATAACCATTAATTATGTTGAACTTGTGGATAAAACTAGAATCATGGAGTACAAGCTGGAGGTCTTTGTGGCCCAAAGAATTGCAACAAAAAAGAAGAAAGAAGTAATTATGTTAGCCAAGAGTTCTAACCCTTTTTAAGAAAATCATTTATTAAGGAAAGTTTAACAAATGATTTTGTTCTTTTCAACATAGTTGATAGGATGTTGATGTTGGTAATATTAGGATAAATACTAAGTCTAATGAGAAGATACCTTAGTTTGTTGAGCAATAGATTTCATAATGGGGTTTGTTGGGTTAAATAGGGAAGTGAACATAGATGCTTTAGCTTTGGAGAGCTTGTTCATTTGGCTAAAGCCTATACTTGGGTTGGATTAGAGGTAGTTTCTTTCCCTTAGAGGTTTGGTGGAGTTACTAATAGAGGAGGTCAGAATAAAGGCAAAGGTCAGTGATAACCTTAGGGAATATAGGATGAGGATTGTTTATAAGTCAAGATGCTTAGCCTAAGATGTCTATCACGATCTAGTAAGACACTCTACATGTCATGGATGTGACACCAAGTACTATGTTATTAGCACATACAAGTAGTTGCTTTATTTTATTGTGGTTCCTTGCACTAGTTTATATCTTATTATGTGTTGTGTACATTAATAATTGAATTGAAACAAATACATAACCATTATCTTATGATATTGCCTAATTGGAGTGATTTTTAAGTAAAACAAATATTAAGGGAGAGATAAAAATGAGAGGTAAAAATTTTGTAGTTAAACTAGTGTTTTTGCCCTTATTTGAGTTTGGAATTGTAATAGGCACGAATTGGTTGTATGAATATTAAGTGTTCATTGATTGTGTGAAAAAGAGAATTAAATTGATAGCGTAGAGGAGGTGGTATATTATGCAAAATGGTAAGGAATTCCATCCATCTCTATGTGAAGTCCTAAAAGCATTTTTGAAAGGACAATGAAGTATTTTTGTTATTTATTGTAGTTGTGGATCAAAAACTTTTTAGGACATAAGATTTGTCCATTTCTATGAATACCTAGATATGTTTTTCAAAAGTTTCGCTTTGTCGTTCTTCTGATGTTCTTGTGTACACAATCTATACAAGATTATGTCTTGCATTTGCATATATTATGTTACAAACATTAAGAGAAAATCAACTATGTACAGACTTTTGTAAGTGTAAATTCTTGTTTTCCCAAGTCATATTTGTTGGACTTATAGTAGGATATTCTAATTTTTCTAAATCTATTTAGTTATTACTAAAAATTTGTCTATCAAAATTCTTAGATAGCATCACTATTAAAAATATTGACTTAGAAAGTCATGAAATTTGAATGGGATGTAGATTGTGAGTATAATTTTCTAAAGTTGAAAGAAAAATTGGTAATTCCAATCTTGTTGTTGTTGGAATGATCTTATGGAAATCAAATCTTTAGTGATACACAACTCCATGGACTAAAATGTGTGTTAATGTAGAGTGAGAGATTTGTTGCTTATACTTTTAGACAATTGAAGTCTCATGATAAGAATTATCTAATACAAAATTTATAATTGGCTAGCATAGTTTTGTTTTGATGATATAGAGGCATTACCTATATGGGGTGAAAATTGAAGTCTTTATTTACCATCAGAGTTTAAAATATCTTTTCATTTATAAAGAATTGAACTAAAGGTAAAGAAGATTACTAGAATTTATTAATATCATGATTTGACTATCAATTATGATATTGGTAAAGCCATTGTTGTTACATATGTTTTAAGTAAGAAAGTTGCTAGTTTTTTCTTATGGGTTAGCTTAACTAGAAATAGATTTCCTTTGAAATTTATAGATTATAGATGAAGAGAACTTTGCAGAGAAATATTTATCTACTTTATCAACTCTCATAAAGGTTGGATTAACTAGTTTCTATTAAAAAAGACCTACTCCAAGATGATTGATGTCAAAATCTAATTGAAAGAGTTAAGGATGAATGAAAACATTTTTTAGTCTTGACGAGTATGATATCTTGAGTTTTTATGGTAGATTATGTATTCTTGCTCACTAATAGCTTAGATAGTTGTTGTTTAAAGCTCATAATTTCATGTGTCTAATCAATCTTAGAAGTATTAATATGTGTTAGAATTGAGATATAGATTTTTATGGCTAGTATGAAAAGAGATGTTGTAGAATTGGTCAAGAAATGCCTTATTTTCTAATAGGTTAAGAGTGAACAATAGAAACTAAGCAGTCCAATGGAAATAGAAATGTGTACTTACGAACTCTATTGTTAAACCAAAGATTTCAACTCTGCATGATTTGATATGGCTAGTGATGGATAGATTAAATAATTTTGCATATTTTTTATTTATCAAAATGACATTTTTTATAAAGAAATTGGCTCAATTGCATGTTCCATAGATAACAAGTTACATGTAGTTCCATAAGTGATTAATTTTGATAGAGATGTTAAATTCACATCTTGATTCTAGATAAATAAGCATAAAGTTTTTGATATTTAAATGAGATTTAAAACACCCTTCTACATTTAAACTAAAAAGCAAAGTGAAAGAACTATTAATACACTTAAAAACTTTATCAAGCTTTATGTGATGGAACTTTTGAATTATTAGGAGTGTCACTTACCATTAATATTATTTCTTATAAAAACTTTCAAGCTTGTAATAATAAGGACCAAATAGGGCATGGAGTGAATAGTGAGTGATGTCCTAAGAGAAGAATTACTAAATAAGAAGCAGCTCCTAATAGACTTTTAGATGGAGGGATATAAGGATAAATATCTCACATTGGCTACTAAGAGAGTGACTTTGTATTCATATAATATGATATGATTTTAAGATGCTGAGTTACTTTTTGAGGGCAAAGCTTATATTGTTCATAATTAAGTAACCTAAAAAGATAATATCTCAATATAATAAGACTAAAATATCATATTTCATATCAAAATAAAACCCTTTACTAATTTAATATGGTTTGATAATAAACTAAGTGAAAGTTAGTGAGCTTATAGCACTAAGGAGTGAATGTTAAGTGATATATTGAGAGAAAAATCACTAGATAAAGAGTGACTCTTTATAAGCTTCTAGGTTATAAAATGCATTGATGAATTATCTTATATTGCAACTAAGGTAGAGATTCTAGTGTTTATATGATCTATCATGGTTTTAAGATGTCAAGATGCCTATTAAAGATAAAACCTACTTAGGTTGGGACAAAAAAATCTAAAAAAATAATACCTTAATATAGTGAGCTTAAGATATCATATTTGGTATCAAAGTAAAATGAGTTTGATATTAATAAAAGATAAACAAAAAAATGGAGGGTCTTTAATATGGGGACCAAAGTGGATGAGAGTGAATATCAAGTTGTCTTGAGAGAAGAATTATTAGATAATTAGATCCTCAATAAAGTTTAAGTTGAGAAAGATAAGGATGAAATGTCCCACATTGACAACTAAAGAAGTGATTGTAGAGTCTTTAAGAGATGTTATAATCTTAAGATGTCATGTCATATTTTGATGACAAAACCTACTTAGGTTAGGATATGGTGAATCAAAGGGATAATATCTCAATATAATGAGACTAAGATATCACAAAACTAGTATTAGAATAGTTCTTTATGAGGCCTTTAATAGAAGAAGGTAGTAATCCCCTTTGTGTTGGTTTGAAGAAAAGGAAGGACAATTGATTAGATCAAAATTTGCTGAATGTATTATTGAAAATATAATAATAATTAGAGATAGGTTGTAGACTACTCAAGGTTATTAAAAGAAATACTTTTATGAGACACATAAGAATATTGAATTTCATAAAGGTAAGCATATCTTTCTTAAAGTGAGTTTCATGAAAGGAGTGATTAAATTTGTCAAAGTAGAAAAATTGAGACCTAAGTATACTAGGACTTTCTAAACATTAGAAAGAGTTGATCCAATTACTTATAGAGTATCTTTGCCTTCATAAATGGCTTAAGTGCATAATATTTTGTGGGTCTTCCCTTTAAGAAGATATGCTCTTAATTCATCTCATGTGATCTAATATTACTTTGAAGAAATTGAAATCAGCTCAATATGCCATACTAAGAACAAGTAGTTAGAATCTTAGTTGAATAAGAAAAGAGCTTAAGAAATAAGGTTATTTCCATAGTCAAAATGCTATGACATAATCAAACTAAAAGAAAAGTAACTTAGAAAGTTAAAACTAATATGTTGCTCTAGTACTCTAAGTTATTCTAAAATTTTGAGAAAATCTTTCTATAAGATGGTCTGACTATGATAACCTAAATATTTAATTATGAGTATTCAATTATTTGAGTATTTGAGTTTGGTATTTGCTATGTACTACATTAATTCCTAAAAATTTGAGCTTTAATGTGTTGCAAAATGCATGACATGTTGCTAATAACTAAATTTGAGATTTGAGTATAAAAATGTGAAGAGCTTAGTATGAGGAATTTATTGGTGTGCTCTTTTTAATGTTTAGAGGTCATTTGAAATTTTTAGAATTTTCTAATAGTTAAAGCTATTATTGATTATTTTATCTTTATTTAATAAAAACATTTATATATATATATATGCTTATCCTTTCCCCCTATCAGACTATCTTATGGTACAAGAAGAGACAAACTTAAGAGATCTCAAAGAGAAGAAAATGAGAGCTTGGGAAGAGATCTCAAGCAATGGAAGAAAAAGAACTTGAGAAAGAGCTTAGAACTTATGTTGCATAAAAAAGGTTGAGAAAGGTATGATTTAATTAGAGGTTCCTTTATATGAAATTCTTATAAGTTGTATTTTGGTTTCTTGGGGTAGAATCAACTGAGATTTGAAGTTGTAACCTATGATCTATCTTTCATGTACTTTATGTAAAGGGCTAATGTATTACATGTTTCAACCTAATGTATTGTATGCAGGATGATATGCTTGGTATAAGAATCAGATTGACATTTTCTTGAGAAAAGTAGATGATATATTAGTATTTTAACATACCATACTTCGACAAATGTACCATATGTAGGGAAATTCAAATGGTATGTTTAAGATATGGATTAAGGGTATTTGAAGGTTCCTAGATTACAAGAGAAATAGATGACACATTAATATTTAATGTGTTGTACATTTAGTTGAAGATGAGTGAGTAATGGGCGACCCATTTATATTGTTGTGAAATGTGCTGTGAATAAAGTATTATATGTTAAGGACAATGTACCATAAATTAAGGCCAAAGTAGCGTATGTTAAGCTTATGTAAGGCAAGGAACAAGGCTATGAATGGTTTGTTTGGGCATGGGTATTACAAACATCATGAATGAACAGTTAGTTAAGGTGGCATATAATAGTAGGAAAATGGTAGTCTTGAAGGACAGTTCCAGTGGAGTTTGTGTGATTATTTAAGAAGGATTTTTATTATGCTAAGCATGTAGAGTTGAGGAGTATTGAAAAAAATAGAAAGCTTTAAACATTTGCGAAAGCTAGAAATGAGTGTAATTGTTGATAAATGTGATTATTTATGTAGCAATGAAAGAAAGGGATAAACAAAAAGGAAATAAGTAGAAGGGGATTCTTAAAGATATTGGTAGACAATTGATAAACTATGATGTAAGTTAATTAGTAGTTACTTTGAGATATTATTATTAAAAGTTATGTATATATTCTGATCTATGAGGTAATAAACTATTATGACACACACACACACACACACATATATGTGTATATATATATATATATATATGCAAATATTCAATAAGTATTTGAACACAAAAAAAGAATGAATGAAAAGAAAAGAAAAGAATGGAAGAAAGTGATTAGTTGAATTAACTTATTGATGTTTAAGATCATATGAAAAATGAATTAAGAGGATGATGAGATTTCCATTATGACCTTATCTTATAGCTACCCAATATGATTAGATCACCCTTACTATCATTTACACCTTGATTAAGGGTCATAATAGAAAGAGAACCTACTAGCATTAGTGTGTCATAAAGAATAAATGACATTTGACCTAATTTCTACTACTATGAGTGCTTCAACACTACACAATAAAGTGTAGAGACTTATTGCTATTATTACTTTAGTATAAACCAATAATGTTGTAAAATGACTTCAGTGGCTTGGCTAGTTGTGGATGAAGGTATTGGGATATGGTTGATGTTATAAAGATTTGACATGATATAGGATCCTATGGAGTAAGATAGTGGTAAAAAAGTCCTAATAAAGGAATGAGAAAGACGAAAAGATGAAAAGGAATATAAATAAGAAAGAAAGAAAAGAAAGAAAAAATATTAATATTATATAGTTTAGTATTAAATGATGATTATGTGCATGCATGGACATGATGTAAATGAGTATACATATAGAGATTCAACATATTTATATATTTTTTGATGCCATGCATTCATATTTATTGCTCCATTATTATTTATAAGTCACATAATGCATTTCACACTTCTTTAGTTTCTTGTAACTGTAAGTCTTCTTATTGAGCATATTATGTCCATACTTATATTATAAGATAAGATACTAATATGCATAGAATCATGTGTTTCTTAAGGCTTGTGGAAGAGGACCTTAATTGTGAAAGGATATTTTATTTTGAGAGCTTTGTGAGACTTTTCTATTTGAGAGAAACTTATGTTATGTTTATGTGAAATACTTGAGATGTAATTATTATATATGATGGTAACTATAAGTGTATTGTTAGCTCTTGCATGACTAAGTAAACTTTATGTTTTGAGACTAAAATATAATAATATTATTTTATTATCTTTTAAAAAAAATGAAATTTTGTGAAGCTAAATTGAATGTTAAAGTAAATATAACATTAAGAAGAGCTCATGAAAATGAACTTGTTGGTTCTTGGGTTGTAATGATTGAAACTTAATTGATTTTATTGTGAATTAAAGATGATAAATTGAGCATTTAATATATGTATGTATATCTATATGTATATATATATATATATTAAATGCATATAAGAAGCCAACCCTACCCAAAAGATCATCTTATAGCTATTATAAGAAAGTTGGTTTGAAAAGCTTGAGAAAGTGAAAAGAGAGAAGAACAATTATAGTGAAAGAAATAGAATTAAAAGAGTTAAGAGAGAGAGAGAGAGAGGAAAAGCAAAATGACAAGCTTAGAAAGAGTAGTTGGAGCCATAATAAGGTAGAGTAAAGGAAAGAGGTAAGGTATTCATTGAGAAATAGTTAGAGGAAGATCAATTTAAAGCAATGAAGTAAAAAGTATTTTAGAAATTAATTTCACTACTTTAAGCACCACTTGAGAGATATTTTGATGTCTAAAAAGATCTTATTAAACTTTGTGCCATCCTTTTGGAGATGGGATGATAAGGTTAAAAGGAAAGATGTGATAGGAAGGGAGGGTCAATCGATTAGATAAGATCTATTTTCCTAAGGTTAACATTTATGATTTTGAGCTTAGTAATAGTTTGGGAGAAGGGTCAGATGGTTTGCTAGAGTTAGAAATAGGTATTAACGTATTATATGGTCCATACAACATATGGTGCATACAAGAAGAAAAAATGGATACAATATGGTAGAATATAGGAATAAAAGTAACTCAAAAAATGAATTAATATTAACTAAATGCATCTACTTTCTGATGCAAGTATCAAAAAGAAAAGAAATCTTGAAATGATGTCCATCCTTAAAAATTTAGGTAGATAAATCTAAACTAATTATGTAAGTAAAATAATTGAAACAAAAACAAAGCTTTAATATATGCATGTAAAATGGCATTATAATTTCATGACATGGAGCAAGTGGTAAGATCTATCTTTTGTGTGTGTGTGTGCAAAAGCATAATATTTGTATACTAATATTACTAAACTATTTATTTTATAGAATGAAAGCATGAAAATAAAAATATAAAAAATAATAAAATGAATACAAAAGTAGGCTAATTAAGACACTAGTCAAAAGAAAGAAAATAAGAAAGTGAATCCTTAGTTTCCCCAAAGGCACTATCTCATGATAGAAAAAGAAAAGAAATGAACGCTAACAGTTAATCGAGCAAAGAATGAAGAAGATAAAGAAAGTTGGCACTAGTAGTAAATTCGGTTAAGAATAAAAAAGAAAAATGACACTATTAGTAAATTAGGATAATAGTGAAAAGAAAATAATAAACTACACAATGAATGAAATAAAAGAGAAAAAATATGGTATTGTTAGTATATTGAAATGGGATGATAAAAATTATAAGATTGTAATATGAAGGAAAAACAAAATTTTGATTAAATAAAATTGGAAACATAAAAAGATAAGAAGAAAAGAAGTAGAAAATGAAAGCAAAATAAAGAGAACATTGAAATAAGAAGGAAAAAATAACCTAAATGGAGATGAAGTTGGAATTATTCTATTTATCTATACATCTATACATATGATTGTACAATGAATGAATTCCAATATAGATTATTTATTTCTCACTCTATTTTATCTACCAAGGTATTTGTGAAAGGAATTAAAGATTTTGTTGATTCCATGATGTTGTTTTATTTTATTTACTTTACAAATATCATTTTTGTTAATTTCATTCAATTGTCATTTATGTTTATGATTTATCTAATAGAAAACTTTTCTCACTTACATTATAGTAACACATAAAGAGGGTAAGAAAAGATGGGGATGAGCATGCATCCATTCTAGAATAATGGAAATTATGCATATGTACAATTTTGCATGAAGAGAGAAGTGATAGTTTATTTTATTAATTAAACTTGAAACTATGGTTTTTTTTAGAAATGATTGATATAACCATTATGGATTGTTTAGAGTCATTAGAGAGTATTATAAGGCTTATAAAAATGGGTACAAATATTGCTTAAAAGATTAATCTTGATTCAAAAAATCATTAAGAATACACTTGAAACTCATTATTGCAAAGATGAGGGAAAAGCAATGCCAAGGTCTCAAGCATTGGTTTTATTCTTCACAACCTTCCTTCATTACACTTTAAGGTAAGTTACATGTTTATTTAGATACTTCCATTGAGAAAAATTGCATATCTTCTACATTATTTTAACCATGTTGTAGTGTGCCTTCTATTCAAACTATATTTGCATTATAGAACTTTTTGTTTATGCTTTGTACTTGATTTCTTTGTTCTTATTGTTGGCATTTTGAATTTTTTTGTATTGGTATTTTAAGTTTGGATATAAGGTCCTTTGGTTTGATGGTTGTAGGCTCTTCTGGGCTAGATTGCTTGTCAACTTTGGCTCATTGTTTAAGATAACAATACCTGACAGTGCCAAAAAGAGAGTGGTTGTTTATTAGGTTGGCCTGCCTAACTATGACAAAAAGGGAGTGATTTGTGAATCTAGTCATTTGGTTAGGGGTGGATGTAGATCTGAGTTTGGATTTGAACCACTTAAAAATCTAATAATATATATTACTTTACTTACACTCTCACACAAGGATTTATAAAACTATACAACATTTTCTAAAATAATTTTAATACGAGTCATTAAGAAATTAAAGTCTTCTATTGTTATATTACTTAAGTTTGGAACTGGTGTAAATTTTTAATCTTCACAAGTCACCCTCTCCCCCTCTTATATGTATATCATGTTATGGCATTTCCTATTGTACATTCACTCCCTATTTTGAAAAAACTTCTCTAGTCTTTTTGTCTAATTAGTTAAATAATTTATGAAAATAATTAGTATAGGTTGGACATGATAATAATTAGTATATGGTTGTTATTGCATCATAATATTGTTTAAACTTTAAATGTTGTTAATGGTAGCTTTGAATCTTGTGGATGCTTATTTATGCAGTTGATTATTTGAAGTAGCATTTAGATTTGTGATATTTTTTGTCACATGTTTTTTTTGCAATAAGGTTGAACTTTATGTTAATTATCATCATCAAGTCATTAGAAGGCTAATGATGGTGGTAATAACAATGGAAAAGGTGATGAACATGGCTATTCTTATATGAAAGAATTGAAAAACAATACTACGAACAAGAGCAAACATTTAGATTTTATTTCTTAACCACAAATGGCCTAACATCTAAAAAATCACTCAACTAGAGGTTCCATCTCCATTGAATGTCATCATAGGTACTCTACTCTTGTTAAATAAACAATTGAGTACTCTTTGACCATGGACTGTCTCTCTCTTTTATTTCTTCTACATTGATAAAAGCATGTTAGATGAGATATAGCATGGTGACCAAATTATTTTTTTGAGTGATTTTACATCCTTTTTGTTTTTTTTAAATCATTTTTTTATTATAAGAGTAAGTAAGCTAATTACAAATTTTGAAACCATTTTTAAATCCAAATCAAGCTAACAGAGCCATTTTGAAATAAGTTTCATAAGTTTTAGCATAAAAAAAAAATAAAGTTGATCCATGACCATCACTAATTAAGTAAATCTATCTATTGTAGTATATGCATCATGACTTAAAGTAAAAACTTCCCATTAATGACCAAAGTAATGAAAACACTATCTTCTTCACTACTCTCTCAAAGACTGTATTATGTTTCATCATTTTCTAAAATATTTTGCTATAAAACAATCCAAACCAAATATCATTGAAATAATGGTAAAACTATAACATACATGTAAAGCAAACATTTTACTACATGCCACAACTTATGTCAATATTATACAATAAATCATGTAAGCAAAATGAAGGAGCATATAAATAAAATCTCATATTTTCTTTTGAATTCACTCACTTTTATTTTAAGAAATCATACAAATTTCTTTCTATCCTTTTTCTTCTATATCTCTTTTAGTTATTCTAAAGTTTTTCTCATTTTTAAATCCTTTTGGGCACCACCTCCAACTGGAATATTATATGCACTGATAATGGCTCTTTTGGCTCCACCTCTCAAACATGTTATTTTCAACCAACTATTGTTTTTATGCTTTTTTATCCTTTTCTTTTATTTCCAAATCCAACATAATAAATAAATAATTTTATTTTAAATTTATTAGACATTAACATAATATCGTAACATGTTTATATGGAATAAAATTTAAGAAAATCAATTTGTAATGAAATATTGTATTATTAAAAATTAAGCAATCAATGATAGTATAAGAAAGCATCACAATCATCCTCAAAATTGTTTATTTGAATTATAATTCCTATTGAAGTCACTATGCTCCAAGTACATCAAACAAATGCATATTATTAAAAATAGATTCCTACCTCATTTTCTATTTCATAGTGGTCTCTCTATGGTATTGATCTCAATTTGCAAATTTACTCCTTAATTCCATTGTGCTAATTTTTTTTCTTATTCCCTTTCTTTCTTTTTTGGCTTGAGTAAAAAATAAGGATTTTCTCTTGTTTTCTTTTTCTCTTTTCTTCTTATGAAGCTACATAAGAAATATGCTTTAAACTCCCTTAGCTAAACTCTTGTTCAATTGCTCTTCTTTCTTAATTACTCTCTTCTTATTCTCTCTCTTATAGCTCAGCTTTATGAATTCTCTTTAATTTCTCCCAAAAAGATCCATGATAGTAAAACCCTCCCTTATTATTGCCTCATGCACCATTTCTCCTTCTTGACAGTCAAAATACCTCCAACCAACACCTCTCACTCTTCTCAACATTTCTTCTTCCCCTAATGGTCATGACCCTTCCCTTTTAGTGGTTTCCGCCTTTAGATTTATGGATGGGTCATGTTACCCTTTGTCATTCATTAAGGATTAAATATCTTAAAACAAATTAAATAAAAACTAATTATTACTTTAACCTTATGTCTTAATCCAATTTATGCAATTTTCCATTGAATCGGTTTCCAAAAACTTCCCTTCTACATGTACATGATTCATTTAGATGAGTTCTAATTGTTTGTTAATTTTCATATTTCTCTAGCATCATTTACTATTTTTAATAACTTTTTAATCCTAAAAATCTTTATAATATCTATTTATTATTTTCTTAAACAAACTTAGGATTTTAATTTACTTTATCATCACACATTCTTTTTGTGCTAAGCAAATTTACTAATCACATCATTATTGATTCTATGTCCTAATCAAATTTTATTATTTTTAAATGACATATGTTATTTTTAATAATTACCAAGGCTTCTATTAGCTCATTAACTAATTTATCATTTAATCTTAAAAGTTTTCAAGCTTCTATTTTATCTCTTAGAAAACTTTAATTCCCAACCAACTCATTATCATCAAATTCCAAATAATTTACATACTTTAATGTTTATCTCACCTGTTTCTTTTGAGGTGTCATATCTTCTTCTAAGTAGTGTATGATGCTTTTAAAAATAAGCATAAATCTATTAAAATTTACAAAAAAAATAAAAAATTCAAAATAATATAAAGTTATGATAAAATATAATTTTATTATAATTGGGATGCCATATATATCACTTTTTTGGTTACTTTGCCCATGTGACAAAAAGAAAAAAGTAAACAAATATTGATGAAAACTAATAGAAATTAATGGGCAACATTTTGGTTCTCATTTGGTCATAATTGGTTTAAGTAAATTTAATATAATTGTAGTTGTAGAGCTATTGGTAGCTCTTAGAGTTACTATGGATTGTTTAGAGAAGAAGATAAAAATCTTTTTAACACATGGTATTGGAATGATCTATTTTGGTAAGGGCTAAAAGATACTACTTATTTTTTCACTAAAGGTAGAGAAGCCAATTCAAAGGGTGTGAAAGTTTTTCAAGTTCAATATAAATTATTAACAATGTAAAGGAAAAATGACAAGATGTTCTAATAATAAGCAATTATCTTGAGGTGCTTCCCAAAGATTTGCTTGTACTACCTTCTAATCAAGAGATCAAGCTTACTATCAATTTGCTTTCAAGAGTATAACCTATATTAAAAGTACCCTATAGAATGAAACCAATGGAATTGAAAGAAATGAAGGTTCAATTATAAGGCATGTAGGACAAAAGTTTTGTTAGACCAAATGTCTCCCATTAGAGCACACCAATTCTCTTTATTAAAAAGAAATATGAAAGTCAAAATATATATATAAACTATAAAACATTCAACAAAATTACCATCAAGAATAAGTATCCACTACCTTGAATAGGTCAATCTATGATCTAAAATCCATCAACTCAAAATTAGGAAGAAATACTTGGATAATCATTGGGACTTAAATATAATCAATACTTTGTACTTCCTTTTAGGCTAATTATCATAAAGTGATATTTATGGACTTAATGAATAGGGTCTTTAGGTAATGAATAAACAATATCTTCATCATTTTTATTGATGACATTCTAATTTATTTTCTAAATACTGGAGATCATACAATGCATCTAAATATGGTTTACAAAAATTGAAGAATTAGTTGTATGCCAAATTTTTTAAATGTAGTTTTTGGTTTCTTAGTATCTCATTCTTAAGGCACATAATCTAGGTAAGAGTATTATATATTGATTCACCAAAGATAGTTATGGTAGCTAACTAGTTTGACTCATGAATGTCATAGAAATTAGAAGTTTCTTAAGCCTTGCTAGTTGTTACAAAAAATACATTAAGGGATGATTTTGGATTGTTGTTCCCTTAATAATATTAGCTCAAAGGCAATTTTGATTATTTGAGATCAAGATTATGAGAAAAGGTTCCAAACTCAATGAGAAGTTAACCTTATTATGCATATTAGCCCTACTTGAAAGTGATGAAGAGTTCAAGGTATTCATAGATTCATCTTAACAATGGTTAGGTGTAGTATATTTGTGATATCACAGTATTATAATCTATAATTCTAGATAATTTTGAACATACAAGAAGAATTATCTTACAACAATCTAGGGTTGGCTTCTCTTCTTTAAAAATTTTGATGCATTATTTATGTGGTTTTAGGAGTTAAGAATATTTCAATCACTAAAGTCTTTAATATGTATTTAAGTAGAAGGGATTGAACTTAAGATGGAGTTGATAAGGAGAACTAATAATGGCTTATGATATGGACATCATATATCATCTAGGAAAAGAAAATATAGTATAGTAGTGGATGCCTTAAATAGAAGAGCAAGTTTGAATCTCATGAAACCAATATAAAAAAAGCACAACTATATAAAGAGTTGGATGAACTTAGATTAAATGTTATCTAAATAACAAATAATAGAAGGTTTACTCAACTAAAACTTATTAGCTATAAGTCCTCAAAGATTTCTAAGATTATAATAAAGAGGTGTAGAAGATTGAGGACAAACTCTCATAAGACTAAGAGACAATAAATATTATAATGCAAAGTAGATAGAATAAGATATATATACATCTTAGGTGGACCAAGATGTATCATGATATGAAGGAGATATTTTGGTGGTCACGAATGAAAAACATATCTATATCTTTGTAAACAAGTGCATAGTTTGTCAACAGGTCAAATGGAAGTACCAAAAGTTTAGTGGATTACTACAACACTTTCCTATATCAATCTAAAAATGGAAAAAAATAAACCTAAACTTTGTGATTGATCATCCTAAGACTAACTTAGGACATGATGTAGTTTAGGTTATTAAGAAAAAAAAACTTACTAAGTTGACACACTTTGTGCCAATTAAAACAACATGCATGGCAAAAAGTTAGCCTAAGTCTTTGTAGATCTAATAATGAAATTAAATGAAGCATTGAAATATATTTTATTAGATTGTGGATCAAAATTAACATGATACTTTTAGAGGAGAGTGTAAGATGCTTTAAGAACTCAACTAAAATTAAATACAACATTTAACCCCAAAATTGATGGTTATCAGAAGAATTATCACCCCTTTAGAAGACATGCTCATGTTTTTTATAGTTGCCCTTAGTCCTAGTTGGGATACATAATTAATTTTAATACAATTTATTATAACAATACCTAATAGTTGAGCATTAATATGGCTCAATTTGAAGTACTATATGGGAGAAAGTTCAATCCTGATTATATTTACATCGATATAATGAATTTGAGAATGCACTAGTAAGACTTGAGATAATATTAGAGACCACATAAAAGTGTATCTTATAAAAAAATAAAATTAAAAGACATAAGTTTGTCTAAGAAAATATTATGATTCCAAACATAGGAAAATAGAATTTAAAGAAAGAGATAATATGTTCATCAAGGTGAGTCCTGTCAAATCAAGTCATTAGATTCTGAAAGGGACAAAAATGTAGCCAAGATGTATTAGTCCCGACCAAATCATTAAACATGGATGAGTTTGTGAAAAGAAAATGAGGTGAAGGAGAAACTTTAAGAGACTAATAAATTAAAGAAATAGGGGAAGCTAAAATGTATTTTGGGAAAAAATTATAAACAGATGCATCAATGGTTGCATGACAAGTTTTTGGAGAATTATAAGGTTATTATATGGGAGAGAGAGATATTCTCTCATAGCTACCATTGAAGAAGTTAATTTGAAAAATTCACTGTAGCAATCAAGCTAAAGAAGGAAAAGAAAGAGAAAGGCTTGAGCTCATGAAGGTTATTTTGTAAGCAAAAAACAATTTTTTAGGAATGACCACAACTCATAACTAAATGTAGGTGATTTAATTACCTTAGTGCATCTGATAATGACTGAGGTTTTCAATTAGAAGCCTTAATTTCTAAAAACTTAAATTCTCTTATATTAAGTTGCACTTGGAATGATGTTTGATGTATAACATGATTTTTGTTATATATATAATTGGTTAAGAACTAACATGATTTTGGACTTCCTTATTCATATCTAAATTCAATTGGTATGCATCATTATATTGCTCATAATATTATGGTTCTTTCTAAACATTAATTTTATGTAAAAATTTTTATTTTAAAATGTTTTATATGAAAACATCAAATTGAGCATGGATATTGTGATGTTTTAGAAAACAAAAAACTATTTTGAATTAAATGCAAAACATTTTTTTGTAATATTTTTAAATAAGGGATTAGGTTGAATAATTTAAGAAAAAACAAAGGTACTGCAAACTCATTAGGAGTCATCCTAATTAGATAAAGCTCTAGTATATTAGTAAAAGATGTACTTCTAGATGAGATAATAGATGTGGCATCTTGATCACACTAAATTAAGATACTATCCTCTCAAGTCACATCATCATGTCCTAAGTAGTTACCATGCACATAGGGGATTTTCTTGCATAACCAACCATCTCAAAATTACTCTAATCTTAATATGCTTAACCATGGAGTTCTCAAGGGAAGACATGTAGGTTTGGCCTCAAAAGGCATTTCAACATTTTAAAATCATGATATCTTATATAGAAAGTAGGATCTACCCCTCAGTAATCAATGTGAAATAATTCATTCATATTACCCATATACTACTCCTTAGTGCTTGCTCTCTCTTAGGATATCACCTATCATCAACACCCCATCCTCTTTTGGTGTTATAAATCTACTAACCTCTACTTGGTTTGTCCTTAAACCACATCAAATAAGTATAGGGGTTGACTCTGATACCAAATCATGATATTTGGATATCACTATGTGAAGTAAATATTCCTTCAAGTTATCTTATCTTAACTTAAGTAGGTTTTTCTCTTTACACATGGTCCCTTCTTGAATTATCAACTCCCAAAACTACTCCAACCTTAGCATGATTAACCATGGAATTCTCATGGGATCTCATGTCAATTTCATCCAAATTGCTTTTTGATATTTTAAGACCATGGTATCTTATATATAAACCAAGATCTCCCTTCAATAGTTGATGTAGAACAATTCATTACTACACCCCTTCAAGCCTTGCATAGGAGCCACTCTTTGCTTAATGATTCCTTCAATACATCATTAACATCCACTCCTTACTCTCTATAAGTGTTGCAACTAACTTATCCAAGCAAACTCTTAGGTATGCACCTATTTTATATAGATCCTTGGATAATGTCCATAGTGATCCAATCTATTGAAAAAAACGACCTATGAAATTCTATATAGATGATTAAAACCATTAAATATATTTTATATAGATTACTTAAATTAAAAGAGTAAAATGATAAGGGAAAAGTGATTAAATAAGAAATTAAGAATTTCTAAATGTTCACTTCCATTGCATGGCTATTATATGTTATTTTTATATCATAACACTTGTACTTTATATTTTTATCTATATGTTTATAGACCCTAACTTGTGGATAACCTAACTTGTAACATTTTATATTAAGTTATTTAATATTACTTGATGAGCCTATGTTAGTTGAGTTAATCTATTTTGGCTAAAATATTTTAGGTCATATGGATACACTATAAGAATAAAAAAATGATGCGTAGAGATGATGAATTAACACTATGTGGATTCTTTATATTACCTTAATTATCATGTACTAAGTTTTGGATTACTTTAGTTTTAGCAGTATTATTGCACCAGCAAGTTAGAATGGAATATGTATTAGTTTTGTCACTTTTTTCTACTACAAAACTATGCATTTTAATTAATAAAAAAATTTAATGAGCTTTCTCTATATGGAGAAAAATGGTTTATTTTTATTTTTTCTGCAACTAAAATTCAAAATTCTTTATAGTTTCTCTTAATCCTAAGAATTGTACATCAAAAAAGAGATTTTTAATTACTTGGTCTTCTTATAAAATTTTTTTTCAAATTAAAGAGACATCTTATTTTTTTTTTATTTTAAGTAAAAGGAGAATGCCACATTATTGTTGCTATTCTTTGTTTGAGAGAAAAGGATGAGTTAATACTAACAATTTTAAGTGGAAAGGAAAGCTACAATATGGAGAAGGAATTTGGGTAAGCAAGGAAAAGAGCTTGGGCATCTATAAAATTTTGGAAAGCTTAAGAATTTGATTAAGTAGTTATAGTTGAGATGGAAAAAGTTAACAACATGAGTTTTGAATGGATTGCTTAAGATTTATTACTATTTTTGCTCCACATTTCATATTAATGAGGAAGCTTTATTTTGAAGTTTTAGGGTTTGGTTTATTATAAAATCTTTAAAATTTTGGGCTCAATAGAAGTGTTGATATGTTGTTTGAATGTATGCTACTCTTTATTGAGCATTAGTTGTGAATTTTGATTTGGATTATAAGGAAAAAGAGGAAAATGTCAATTTTTGGTTTTGTTGTAACATGGACGAATAGCATGTCGAGCTTGGATGTGAAGTACATTCCAAACTATTTTATTATGGTGAATACTATGATTCTTTGGAAAATAATAAAAATGTAAATATAATGGGAAATGTAAAAATGTTAGTAATGATTATGTGTATGACTATTGTTGTATTGGAGACCTATGGAAGAGAAATTGGAGAAAAATAACCTCAAAGGTAGTAGGTAGGTAAATTTAATTAAGTGGGATGTAAGTATGTTATTGTTAATTATCCATGAGAATTACATTGATATAAACATAATGATATGAAATTTTTATATTTATACATATATGTTCTGATGCAATTTGGCATGTTATTAGCATAGATTTCATATGTTATTTGATTGAGACATATGTGTGTGTATGATACACTTGTCTTGCATGAATTTATTAGAACATAAGAAAAGGAAAATTGGTAATGAATAAAGGGAAATAAATAGAAAAGAAAAAGAAAAAATGAAAATTGTTTGCTACTAGGCATTATATCCTTATAATATGTGAGCACTAGGCTTTATTAGCCTTATGAAATATACAACTGTGGTGATAATATGTCATGATGACATAATACAATATGACATGATAAGAGATAATATTATTTATAATTATATGGTATCCCCAATATTGTTACCCTATAGTTGTTATACATGATAATCATCACTAGCATTTTGTTTAAAGCTTAACAAGCTTAAGTTTGAGAACATGCTATGAAGATATGGTATTATATATAAACATGACCTTTTTTAACATTGCATGCTATTTATGAAGAGTTGATGAGAACAAGTCATTAACTAAGAAAAGATATTAAATGCATAATATATTACAAAAAATTGCATTTATATGATATTCTAATAGATGCTATCTTTTTTATTGTGTCATTACTATGAGTTTTTTGCCTAATAATTGCATTTCATTATTGTGAAATTGTTGTAATTAACAAATTTTCCTGTTGAGCTTTGTAAAACTCAGTACTTACTTATATCATGAGTCATGCTACAGATGCAAAACCATAAGTGGATTGTAGTGTCGTGTCAAATGAGATGTTTTTAGAGGGTTGTTGCAGGAGACGAGTTATGTTGAGATATATTTGTGTTTCTACTCTCTCTCTATATATATATATATATATATATATATATATATATATATATATATATATATATATATATAAAGACTTTAATGCTAGATATAATTGTTATTTTATATTTTAGTTTTATTTTGTGATGCAAATGATTTTAAAGATGGGCTTTTATGTTCACTCTCACTATGAAGGGTTTCAAAGTGTCCTCTATAGTTATTCTTACTATAATAGATCCCAATACTTACAACTATTTTATTTTATTTATTATTAGATAGAAAGGAAAAAAATACATTTCCAAAGCCCAATATGAAAAATCCCTAACATATAAGTGCTCCACATAATAACTCATGATAACCCACTTTAACAATAATATGTGACATCAAGAGCATTCATGATAAACTTCAAACCTTGGAGGGAATATTCAAAATTGATAGAACTTCATGAACTATAAATAGATCTAAGATCTCAAGGATTCTTTCAATAATTGATCATTGAATTTATTATAGGTTCATCCAACTTTTGAACAATTCAACTTTAAGGGGTCTCAAGGTAGAAAATAACTTGTCAATAAAGAGTTGACAAATAAGACCACTATAGGACACTTTGTGGGCCTATAGTAAGTCCATGGATTATATACTTACACATGAAACCAAAAATGTGACTTAGACACAAAATGGAAGGAATGAAGTATTTTATGAGTAAAATATTATATCTAATATTTAATTATTATAATTAGAAACATAATCTTCATCTATAAATATAGGAAGAGGGATGAACCAAAAGAGTTCCATTTTGGGAGTAGAAGGTCCATTTGGGAACAAAAAAACACATTTTCTTAAAGTTGAATTGGTTTTTGCTTACAAATATCTATTTCTCATTTTTTTATCAATCCCACTTTTTTGTTGTTATAATTTTGAAATATGATCATTATTAAGATTGATAAAGACTTCTCACATACAAATCATACAAAAGATTATAGGGGCATTAGTCAATGTGATTGCACCAATAATTTAGTCATCAAACCTAAAGGCATAGGTTATTTTATTAACTCAATAAATAAAAGTTTTAATAAAGATAGTATTAAAATCCTAATCCCTTTAAAAAACAAATCTAGAAAATGACCAACAAAATGAAAGAAATGAGCTCAATCAAAAGAATGCTAATTGGAATTATTTAAGGGTAACTAAAGACAATGATCAAGTTGATATCATGAGTCTTATCCCATAGCT
This sequence comes from Vanilla planifolia, assembly GCA_023846275.1. Taxonomy (NCBI): domain Eukaryota; kingdom Viridiplantae; phylum Streptophyta; class Magnoliopsida; order Asparagales; family Orchidaceae; genus Vanilla; species Vanilla planifolia. The sequence continues at coordinate 4,333,857 of CM043866.1, forward strand.
TATGACAATGATAAGAACAAATAGTGCATGAGTAGACCACAAAATTATGATGACAAGCCATAATATTGAAATTCTCATCGATGAGAAGTGACCATTAACAAAATATAGTGTAAGTCTATACTATCCTATTGCCACTAAACTTACCCTATTTCTTATGCAATCTTTGATGCAAGTTAGCACATTCATGATGGCTATCAGGATGGTGAATCAAAGTAAAGAGGAAAAATAAGAGAATCAAATACCAAGAATCTTGGAAACATGTCAAAAAACTGGCAAATGAGGAAAGAGAACTGCCAATAAGTAATATAATGGCGACAACTACTCATAATCCATCTACAAGTAAAACACAATAGTATTATGACCACTACAATAAGACAAGGTACATATAAGAGAAGTGTTGGATATTTCCAAAAAAGCTTAAAAAAGATGGATAAGAGAAGACATTCATTGTAGGTAAGGATTAGAGGGTACTTTAAAACCCATAATATTCAAACAAGAGCCTCTCTTATGGTAAGTCCAAACATTATATCTTGTGAAGCTATGGAGATAGTTCAAAGAAGAGAAAAACTTTTCATTATTCACATTTAGGAGAAGAAAGAGTTTATCCTTACTATTATTGATAATAGTAATGAGAAAACTTTGATCTAAAAAATTCTCATAAAAAGGTTGAATTTAGAGACCACTCCAAATCTATGGCCTCATTCCTTAGGAAACTTAAAAAAACTTCAAGGAGAAAGTGTGAATAGTAGAGCAAGGTCAAATTTGTAATCATAAAATAATTTATGAGATTATTTATGAAGTAATACTTCTAGATGTTTTTGAAATTATAGTGGGATGTCCATAATTTTGGACTAAGACACCATAAATTATTGAAAAGCACAATAATACTGATTCACAAAAGATGTATAAATGTTTATTGTAAAACAAGATAAAAAGATGGCAATCATAAACATGATTGAACTCACCAAGTGAAATGATTTGTAATCACATTCCAAAGTCAAGTGTTGATGCCATTTAGGTTAAAGAAATCAATCATTTGTACTAATGAAAATCCTAGTAATTCAAGATCACTCTAAAAGATAATAAAACTTATCTAGTAAAGCTTATAGGAATCTGGTTATATTTGAAAATGATTTAATGGGATTCAAAAGCCTAAATGAATGGGCTAATGATTACGAGATCTATTCTACATAAAATTTTTGAATAATTTATCTTCGAGAAGGTCTTAAGGAAGAAAATGACTTTTCAATAAAGACTTAAAAAAAGGGATCACAAGAAGACAACTGGCAATACATGGGGTGAAAATGTTACACATGTGTGCATGATAGTTATGCACATATGTGCACGCACATGCGATGTACAAAAATCTTATAAAAGAATGGAAAAATATTTTCACATGTTAAAAGTGCAATGTCATGCATGCATACTTTGAAAGCATGACTGAATGCATGTATGCACTAAAAATGGACTACAAGATATGCAACCACATGCACTCACTCACCAAAAGTAGACCACATGGTGTGTGACTATACACATATTCACATGCCTACAAACATAATGGCCATGTGCTATGCATGGTAGGTTTGAAGTAAGCCCCTATAATAAAAATGCAAATGCATATAACAAACTATAATGTGAATGAATCTAGAATGGATAAAAAGAAATCAAGAGAGAGGAGACAAAGTGATGCCAAATGAAGCACAAAATCAAACATTAGTGCCCTAAGCTGAATTGTGTGTAAAGATTCATAGTAGGCATATCAGAATACACACCACAACACATTAGTCGAGTGCTATGTGCAGTGGCATGGATGAGAGAGACCTAGACCCAAAGGAGAAATTAAAAAAATAAAAAAATTCACGCATGGGTGTCTGTGCAAGTATAATCACTTCATGCATTTACGTCAGTAAGCGTCAATCACATATAGGCACAAGTGTTAGACATTAGGCGCTATACACATGCATGTGCATGCACCCACCATTGGCTATTGTGCACCTTTATGCCGTGGATGCTACTTCCCTGGCACATGCACAACATGTGACCATGCAGAAGCCACACATGCGGTGTGGTTAGCACACATAGGATCTCACAAATAAGCATTCCATGAGTGGGTCGACTCAAATATATGGAATCTTCAAAATTAAGTCAAGGGAAAATGCACATTTTTTATATAAAATATTAAAGTTTATATTTTAAAAAATTATAACTAACCCCTACATAAAGGGGTATGAATGTTGAGTGAAGGGAGAACTATCCAAAGAGAGATTGGATATCTAAATTTTATGAAATTCAAGAATCCCTTGAAGGAAATCTACTTAAGGAACTTAATCCTTTATAGCAAAATCACCATTCTTCTTCTCCTTCTTCCTTTGAACTTAGCCATTATAGCACTTCTATTTTTACTTCTATTACTCTAAAAAAGGTTTGCTGATGAGGACTCAATGTGAGAACACCTTGCAGATAGATTATATTTTTTTGTTATCAGGTTGCTTCGATTCTACACTAACGATAGGAGCCAAAAGGAAGGGAGTTGAGTAGTAAGTTGCAAAAGAAAATTAAGAGATTGGAGAGGTTTCAAATGAGGTAACCATGATGCCTAGTTTACCAATAACCTGAAACCACATGTAACTCTATTAATTCAACAAACTTAAGTGTTAATGAAGATGGTGTTAAAATATTAATCTCTTCTTATAATGGATCCAAAGATAATTCATTAAAAGAAGTTATTCTTAATTTAAGAAATTTTTGATTACGTATTACTCAAAAAATAGTTTGAGATAAAAAATAGAATGGCATCAATCTCACTTTTTGATGACTAGGAACTGATAACATTCTTTCAAAGTACATGCTAAATTAAATTACCAACTTATAATGATAGAGTAGATGCAAAAAAATTAGATACCTGATTGAAGTAATTGGAGACACATTTTTCTTTGTATGACTACTCCACATCAAACAAAGTGTCATGTAATCATCTAAAAATGATGAGTCATGCATTAACTTACTAGAATACTCACTTAAAAATGACATAGTTATAGAAGTGACATAAAGCCAATTTAAGCAGTTGATTTGAGAAGAATATTACTTTATGAGTTACATGGAGGAAAGGTGGCAAAAGTGGCATAGTTTATAATATTGACAAGGACAAATGGTGCAAGAATACACCAAAAAATTTTGATGATAAATAATGAATTAGAGAATACTTATTAAAGATATATAGACATTGTGAAAGTATGTTAAAGGTCTATATTATACTATTGTTATTAAATTATCCCTTTTTCTTATTCATTCATTGCAATAAGCTAGTATATTTTCTATGACTATTGAAAAGAAGAATGAATATAAAAAGATAAAACTTAAAGAACAAAATACCAAGTGGTCTTAGTATAAATCTAAAAATTAGTAACAAATGGAAGAGTATTCTCCAATAAAATTTATCATGACCACAACAATCAACACTTCTTCTACCAACAAAAATCAAAAGAATTGTGACCACTACAAGAAGATAGGTCACATATAAGAAAAATATAAGAAATTACATCCATAATGTTTCCCAAAAAAGTTTAAGAAGGATAAAGTACTTACAATAACCAAGACTAAAAAGGTATTTCATACTCCTTAATAGATAGATGAAACAATATCTCTTATGGTCACTCCAAAAGGAGATACTGCATAAAGTGTAAAAACTCTTCACTATTTGATTACAAGTGTAAAAGGTTCTTATCTATGCTATCATTAACACTGGAAGTAAAAAGAATCTAAGACCCAAAAGTATGGTAGAAAGGCTAAAATTAGAGACTACACTATATACAAAATTCTATTCTTTAAGGTGTATCTATAATGACTTCCAAATAAGAGTTGAAAATAATATAAGTTAAACTTTGTTATTACAAAAGACTACATTAATAAGATTCTTTGTTAAGTGATACCTCTAAATGTCTAGCAAATTATACTAGAGAATCCTATTTCAAGGATCGAGATACCATCTAATTTTGAAAAGCTCAATAATATCAATTCACGAAGGACAAACAATATTTTCATCTAAAATGAGACAAAGAAGCACTGATAAAAGGTATTATTAGTGTCAGACAATTGAGGAAGTTAGCAAATTCTTACCAAAGATATGTGCTGTTAACAAAATCCAACAAACTATTTTATGGCATAAATGGAAGTCTCATTCTCTTGAAAAAGACAACTGAGCATCAATCCAATGAAGAAGATTTGATGGGACTCAAACCTCAAAAAAAAGGGATATATGATCAGGAGATTATTTTCAAGATCATTAAATATATAATGGATGAAATAAAATCAATGAAGGTGATGAAACAACACAAAATGACACATAGCATAAAGTAGTAGGGCCATGAGTTGGATTGCCTATATAGATTTTCTACATGCAGGTACATGCACCCATTCATTTGCATTATAGGCATAGGAGCCCACCAATGGGCACCACACACTTTTACTTCATGGATGGTGCTACACGAACATATGTACAACACGTGACCACGTGATAATATGGTTGGAATGCAGAAGGCACATGAAAGCGGGAGTTCTATTTGTGGGTATGGGTCTGGTCTACTCAAATTTGTGAAATCTTTGAAATTAAGTCAAGAGAAAATGTGTCTTTTGTATTTTAAATATTAAAATTTATGTATTAAAAAATTATATCTAATCTCTATATAAAGGGGTAAAAATTTTGAGTGAATGGAGAACTTTTTAGAGAGAGTTCTTAAGAAATTTAATCTTTTGTGATAAAATTACTCTTCTCCTACTTCTTCTTTCTTTACTCCTAGCCATTAGCAACTACTTCGAAAAAACCTTGCTAATAAGGACTTGATTTGAGAACACCTAGTAGACAGATCAATTTAAAAGTTAAGAGAGTTCCTTTTAAGGCTAGGGAGCTCTCTGCAAAGAAATTTAGCTTGATTATTTCTAGTTCAACTCCACAAAAGTCCATTCTTGACCCTAATATTAAAGTAAAATGTGATATCAATGCTTCATCTTCTATGTTGTTTAGGATAGTGCTTCAAATGGAAATAACCAAAACATTATGCTCCTAGTGGTTTCACAAAAACCTTCCTATTAACTTTACCCAAAGAGAAGCATAAGTAGAATATGAATAGAATGCTTCTAAATCTAAAGAAGAGATTATAGAACCAAGTGAGAATTCATGCAAGGTTGAAGGTGCTTTAAAAGATTATTCTTTAGATGTAGTTTGTTGCATATTAGCATCACCAAAAGAAGTCATGTAACTTAATTATAGACAATGAGATTTCCATGAACATAATTTCTAAGAACACCTTAGATTAATTGATCTAAAAGTAGAACCTTACTCTAAGCCTTATAAATTCACGTGACTTAGTAAGATAATTAAAAGACTCATTACTAGCTTTCAAGTTTTGATAACTTGGATCTTGTAAAATCACACGTAGTGTGATGTCCTCCTTATGGATGTTGCCCATGGTATCATAGGTTGATCTTGACTATTTATCCTAAATGCAACTATTTATGGTAAAACTTATGCTTAACAAGTTCCATAATAAAATAAACAAAGTCATTACAACATTAGTACATCCTAAATCTCACACTAGGAAGATAAGAACCATTGTTCCCAATGAGAAGCCAAAATCATTACATGTATTGGAATAACATAAATTCAAAAAAAGGAACATAAAAGGTAACATATTGTATGCATTAGTTGTGATTTAAGTAGATGACATCCAAATAGAAGAAAGTAAAATTCAATTGGAGGACAAACCAATGTTAAAAGAAATGTAGGACCTATGTGCTTGTAAGTTAATTAACTCTTTATGACCTCTGTATGACACATAGTATTAATAGACTTGATTCCTAGATCAACACTCTCTAACTTGCCCTATCATCAAACAAATCCAATAGAATGTGATAAATTAACCATGAAAGTTAATGAACACATTCAAAAGTGTTTGATTCAAGAGAGCACTTCCCTATGCATTGTACCTTATTTATTAACCCCTAAGATTATTGGCAGTTAATGAATGTGTATAGACTTTAAAACTACATGTTGCATATTGTTTTTTAATTTGGCAATTTGTTAGATAAGATATTTAGTACATGCATATTTTTTGAAGAACTAAAAAGTAGCCATCATCAAAGAAAAATATGTGAAGTTGATAAGTGACAACCTATGATTTAAACCAAAGATGATTTTTATGATTTTCTATTAATTTCATTTGAACTTCTAATTCCCTGAGACCTTTTGTGTGGGTAATAAACCACATTTTTGACCATTTATAGAGAACTTTCTAATCATCTAATTTTAGGATATTTGGTAAGACTATGGAAGTATATTTGGACCATTTAAGACAAGTATTGAAGGTGTTTTTTTAAGAAATTTCATGTCAAACTTAAGAGGTGCACCTTCTTTGCTAACAAGGTCCACTTTTTGGGTAGGTTATCTTAGTTAAAGGGATCTATTTGGACCTTTCCAAGATCATAGACATTCTTATGAATATTGATAAAGTTTAAAGTTTAAATGGGTTTTCAATGCTCTACAAGTGCTTTATTAGAGGCTATAGTATAATTATTGTTCTCATCATTAATTTTTTTAAAGAAAAGATAGTTTTAATGGAAAGTTGTTAAAAACACCTGAGTTAAGCCCTCTATTAAAAATGCCCAACATTATTAATAGTTTATAGGTTGCATATGATGCCTTAGAAATATAAATTTGTGGCATCCATAGTTAAGATGGGCATTTTATCATTAATTTAGTGACAAACTTGATAAAGCAAAGCATAAATATTCAAAAGCATTGAGGTATTAGAGGCTCTACTTGTTCCCTTAAGGGTTTGCATTCTATTAAGATCTTCATAAACATATAATGTCACTAATTAGAAAGGAAATTAAGTTTTAAGAAGATTAAGTTGGTTGGGTGCCTCTAAGATTACACTTTTATTTTGAAGAATTAGTTATGAACTCAAAATAAACTCATCGATGCTCTAATTAGATTGTCTCTTCTTAACACAATGTGCAAGGAAATCATAAGATTTGAGCAATTGAACAAAACCTACCTACAAGCAAAGATTTTTGGCAAATTTGCACTAACCATTATGAATAATACATAATTTCATTTTAGAAGTATAGACTTTCTATGGGAAAAACTTTTATTTGTTAATCTATTAATGATGAGTTACATTATCATGGTTTGGTCGAATACTTTGTAAAGAACAAATCCATAACAATTATCAAAGAATATTTCTTCTAGAGTATGTGATTTGATGTATTGATGTTGTGTTATGACATTTAGTTGTATAGAAATTACATTTGAAAAGTGATGTATGTTTTATCTAATATGATAAAATGATATATGAAATTATTTAATATGAATAATTGTGCAATATGATATCTAATAATTTGATATAAAAATACTAAGTATAATGAGTATTTTTCATATCAAAAATATATTAAATGATTAAATAACATGGATAAATAATAAATTCCTTAAAAATTAATATGCATTATTCTTTGTAACTAGTGATCATGCAAGCCAAAAGAGTGAGATATTACCACTATGGGGTGGCGAATGGCTACATGGGTCACATTATTGAGATTTATCACAAAGATATATCAAGATTTGTCGAAAAGATACGTAGGTAAAAAATATAATAAAATTAAGCATGATTGTGCATAAGAATATGATAATTAAAAAAGATTTTTATTGTAACTAAGTAAACTAAAATATGGTTTGCATGTAAGGTTACTTAGTTAAGTAGAAATAGGCATTGATAAATAAGATCATATTAAAAAAATTTAAAAATAGAATAAAAAGTTGCATATGCTTGTTATTCTTTTTAGAGATCATGACATGTTTTTCTTTGATAACATAATATATTTTCTTTTTTACATTCAAGTTGACTTTCTTTCTTACATGCAATAGTTGATTAGACCTGACATATGGTTGTTCTAAATTATTATTTTTTGTATATTTATTTTATTAATAGAGATAGCTTACTAAGTTAATGATGGTTGGCTTAGCTTTTTTTTGTACTAACATTTTAAATATGATTAAAATCCAACAAAAAGATGATTATCTATAAGAACAACCTACAAGGAAAGAAAGAATTAAAATTACAATGATTTTATAACAAGGGTTGTGCTGAATAATTTATTAATCATGTGATAAACTCAGTATTGTATATGTATGTAAAATTTGGTTAAAAAATTATAATAGATTGTAAAAATAGTGACATATGGATGGTGTGATAGTTTTGATTATTTATATTTATGGATATAAACTATTTAGATGTTATATTGTAGATATAACTATCATATTGTTGTACTTGTAAATTAGAAAAATAGACAAAATTTAAGGGAGGTTCTTTCAACTTGAATTCTAAATTTTAGAAAATTTAATTGAATATGTGGCAAAAAATAAGAGATATCATGTTTGCGGTATCAAAGATAATTTAATTAGAAAAGAATTAGGATATAATTTAATGAAAAAGAAATTTGAGTTAGAATTTGGAAAAAAAAGAAGAGGTCATCACAAAATAAGAGCATGTTAAAGTGTGAATAAGCTAATGAATCAATTATAAAATCATTTACGAAGGAAAAAAGTTTATACCAATAGATTGTGCCTATTGTCATGAAGAAGCTTTTGTTCTTGTGGCTGCTGCTATTACATTTTGAGCTTTATTTTATTATATTCTCTCATGTTTCTTGATGAATTTCTTTTATATCATTTAAACATTGTGTCATATTTCTTTCTCAAGTGAATGGTATAAGATTTTATATATATTGCATTGTATAAATGCTATAATGACTATTCAATTGTTCTTGCGCTCTTTTGAGAGAAGTGACCCCTACTTAGTCATAGTCTAAAAGGGAATGGATTTGTGAAGGTGACTCCAACCTAGCCATGCATAAAACGGTGGTGGCGCACTTATTGGCTGTGGCAAAAGGATGTTGTCTTTAGTGGTAACTCGATTGGGTCAACTGATGGTAAATATAAACAAAGGCTTTTTTGAACCAACTAAAAATCTTGATTGCCCTTTCAATTTTTTTCATTACTTTGTGTTACTTGCTCATTATTTCCAAACCAAGAACATTGTTGTAAAAGAATTGGAAGCCTTAAGATCCTTTTGTAAAAATAATTGATATAATAACTATTACGATAGACAAATGTTTTTAACTACAAGAATATTTAAGGTTACTTGAATCATTTGAGATTACAAATTACAAAATATATGAGTATTTGAGTTAAGATAATTTTTTTTATAAAAGCAAACAGCTTACTATTTGTTTTTTAAAGTAAAAATTTCGATTGATATGTTGGTTTGTAACTTGAGTTGATTGAAATCACTTTGAGAAAGTAAAAAACTTCTATTGATGCTTTATTTCTTAGTTGAATTTGAATTAAGTTAGAATGCTTGTGATATTAAACTAACTTGAGTTGTTGGTTCGAATTGAGTTTAAATTTACATAATTTACCCCCTCTTGTGAACATCACACTTATATAATTCTAATATTATCAATACATAAAAAGTCCTTGAGAATAATCAAAGTAAGATAGTAACACACCTTCACTCTCTTGAAACCCTTGGTTATCCCCTTAGTTGGAATTTTTTATGTAGAAGTCTTTTCTTATTCCTTTCTCCCTTCTCTATTGCCCTCTCTTTCTCTCTCTCTCTCTCCATCACATGAGTTCTCAAGACATGAGAATCAAAGTTTCTACTAATAGAATTGAATTTGATGATAATAAATAAAGAAATGTCTAATTGCCAACATAATGGGATACATCAAAATTGGAGATTTTATTTTGCATCCAAAACTTTTTGTAGAACATAAGATTATTTATAAAATAATAATAATATGATACCCACATGGCCTCCAAAATGTTACAACATTGGATAATGATAGATATATAAAGAAAAGAATGATTAAGAATTAATAAACATGGATAAGAATGGATACAAAAGGGTAGGCATGTATAATAGTGGATAAGAATAGATACCTATGGATAAGAAAAATATAAAAATGAATAATAACAATAAGAATTGATGAGTATGGATTACAATAGATAAGAATTGATAACATTATTAATAATAAATGCTCACGTGTAAGTAAAGACAAGTTTGCTTTAAAAAATGAAAGAGAAGCAATATAATGATGGTTATGTAAATTATGAGAGCTTGGAGAGAAAGGAAGTATAAATGGGATTTAAGAAAGAGGTTAAAGGAAGTGAGAAAGGAGTAGAGAAATTTAAAGTAGATAATAAGCATAATTCCAACAAAGATTTTATGGGGAGCCTTAGATATTTTGGGGAAAGATTGAATGAGTGGCATGATACTCAGGGTAAGTGGATCTTATGCTAATTTATACTTATTAGTTGTTTCTAAATACAAGTTATTTTGTGATATTAAGATATTTATTATAACGTCATTCTTATTTTTCTTAATATGATTATGGGTATACTTGTACAAGTTAAATTGTATGTGATATATTGCTTAGTATGTAAGTTGTAGAATGAAATAAAAATTTTTATAAATTATCATGAAATAATGTTCAAGATCTTATATAATTATTAATTTATTATAGTATTGATCCTTCATTATGATACTTTATTTAATGATAATTTTATTTTTACTTAAAATATAAAAAAAAATATTTACATAAGTCTTTACTATTAGCTCCAAATACTATGCCATCTACATATATTTAATAAATACATTGATTTGCACTTGTTTTAAGAAGAGAAAATAATAGATCTCATGAAGATCATCTTGGTTGGAGTAACAGGCCACAAAGAGATTTATTTTGAATTTTTAATATTAAGTATTTCACTTTATTTTATTTAAAATATTAAGTTTAATTAAAATATTTTTTGCCTAACATAAAAATTAAATTTCATCATCTCCAAAATCTTGATTTAAATTAATCATCTTAGAAAAGCATAGGATTCTAAAACTTTGTTCTTCTTAGAAGTCCTCTTACTTTGATCATATTTTTGAAAATCTCTTTCTAATGACTTATTGTTAAAGGTAAATTAAAAAATAAAATAAAATAAAAACCTAGTTCTAACTAACCTAAGCCTAAACCTTTCTAAGAAATTCTAGCAAGTCAGGGCATGTCTTAAATAAATATGCAAGCCATGGAATGACTTTTAAACCTATTATTCACTTATTGGAAAGCAAAGGTCATGATCTCCCATGGAACCAGTGGGCAGTCAACCTGATATGTTTTGTTGATTGTATGCGCACAGATAAAACCTTATACATAGCTATATCTCATGCAAATAGACAACGTGGAATTAGAATTCTCTATCTCTTTTTGTGTGTATCAATTTTGAAATGTGGAAGTGAATGTGTGTCCTCTAATCATGCAGGTTTTGTGATTGAGAGATAAAAAATTCTTCTTTCTAAATCACACATATTTAAATCTAGTCATTTGATCATGTAATTTTTATGATTGAATGATAAAAAATTCCTTCATCTATTTGAACTACAAAGTTTCAAAATCCAATCAACTGATCACAAAAGTTTTGTGATCTAATGGTCTAGATTAAATCTTAATTGTAAATTAGTTGTGTGACCCTTGTTTACCTTAATTAGATCTAGAATTGAACTATCATGATGATGTTTAATAGATTGTACGAGTAATGTCATTTTATGTCCTATTATTGTCCTGTTTTTTTTTATTTTGCATAACATTTATTCTGAATGGAAATTATTGAATTCAAGTCATTTGACCCATAATGACTAATTAGCATATTTGATAACTTCTTTTAGCTGTTGTAAAATGTCTATAAATAGTAAATGTTTTAAAAACAGGATTGATCAAAGATTAGAAAAATCACAAAATTGAAGCGTCAGTTACTAGTGCTCACTATTTTTCTTTCTCTAATGCATTCATTCTTCAAGCTCCAACTCTTTTTTCTACTTCAATCAACTAAGATTTTACTCTTTTATTTCCTACTTGATTCAAAAAAAGCATAATATAATTGTGCCTTATTAAATATTTTATCAAGCATGTGATTATTGCATGCATAAAGTTTGGATTTGTCTCATTGCAATTTTCTTTATATTGGTTGTATTTCATTATAAGGCTATTGTAATCTATTTATTTTATTTCATCATTATGAAGATTTAACCCATATGTCGTTTGGTAAATGGCTTATATTGGTTAATTTAGTTCTTTCTTAACCTTATGGCTTGAATTTGAGGTTAACTACCTTAAAATCATCAATGTACTTCATGATTGTCTACAAATTCCCTATTTTAAGAATTTGTTTTTAAATTTAAAAGAAAATAATTTTTTCTAAAATAAAATTAAAATTTACATAAAATCATTTACATAAATTTACTTGAGCTTATTATAGAGCTTAAAATAATTTCTTTAAAATAATTTTGTAAATAATTATTTTAGAAGTAAAATTTTTATTTTTAGTAATTCAATCCCTCTTAGTAAATTATACTTCAAATGGTATCAGAACAAGACCCCTTTCTAATGAAAAAAAAACTTCTTCAAGATCCATGGCTCAAATATAAGCCTTATTGAGTTTGGGTGAAATTGCATTTCTAACAAACCATCATTCTATTATTGGTGATTATTATCTCTATTAGAAGACTAAGATGACCAATTAATTAAAATCAATAATAAGAAAAATTTAGAGCTAATTCAAATCCCATTGAAAATTTTCACTAAGAAAACTTCACAACATATATTATTTCCAAAACAATTTAGTTAAATAAATGAGATAGAAAAATATAAATTTTAATTAAATGATAGTGTTATAAATATTTTATATTATGCTTGAATGTTATTAAGTTTAATAGAATTATGAATTTTAAAATAGCATTTAAAATTTTGCAAAAGTTAGAGGTAACTTATGAAGGAACATCTTTAGTTAATAAAATAAAAATAAATATGATGACACATGATTATAAGTTTTTTAGAAGGTTTTCCAATGAATCTATTAACATAATGTTCACAAGATTCACTAACATTACTAAAAGATTTAGTAGTTTAGAAAAACCTATATCTATAAAAGAACCGGTAAAGAAGATTCTTAGAATTTTGCCAAAGGAGTATGATCCTTTGACCATTGCATTTAAGACTGCTAAAAATATTCTACAATGCCATTGGATGACTTGATTAAGAGGAATAAAGTAAAGAAGAATAGGAAACAATAACACTAAAGATATAAGAAGATACTTCAACAGAGAGGTCTATAGAAAAGGATGGTATAACTTAATCACAAAAGGTTTATCTAAAATTTTTTGTGTTACAAGAAGATATAAGAATCAAAGGTCTAAGAAGAGAGTAAGAAGGAAAGAGATCTTTTTGCATGAATGTGATGAACTAGGACATATCAGACTATCATGTCTCTTGGTGTAAAAAGAATTAAAAAAGAGAAGAATGAAATGAAGAAGAATAAGAAAAAGTATTGAAAGTAGCTTTGGAGTGACTCAGAGAAGACTAGCACATATGAAGAGAAAAAGACTAATAAAAGGTTATGTTATGTGATGGCTAGAGAGGATGAAGAAGAAGAGATAACATCTTCAAGTAAAAAAGAGATAAGTTATTATAATGAAAGATTAGATTAATAATTACTTTATATTTGTTATGAATATTAAAGATTGTATAAAAAATATAAGAAACTAAAAGATAAGATTATCATGTACAAACATTAAAGGGAATACATCTTTAGTTAAACAATTTAATGATTTCAAATCCTTGCACACTACTTGTACATTATTAAATAAAAAACCTATTAGTAGAGATATTTTTTTTCTAAATGCTAGAAGATTTAATATTCATAAGAATAATAGTAATGTTAACTTTTTACATGGCTATAATAGCAAATTTAACACTATTATTATATGCAACTAAACTATACATCACATGCTTGTAAGATTAGAGATAATATTCATTTTAAATTTTCTATAATTGCATGGGTAATTAAGGTAATAGTTGCCATATACTCTTAAATGTGTTAGACCCAAAATGATTTGGGTTCCCAAATCAAACAATTAATTTGTGAGTATAGGTATGTCTTTTTTTTTCTAAAGTCAATAAAGATGTGGTTTTTGATAAGTAAATGTTCGAGACACATGAATAAAAATATCCATCTATTCATTCAACTAAAGGTCTGATAAAAGAAAAGTAATACTTGGTGACAATTCAAAGAAATTTATTAAAGGAATAAGTACCATAGGAAGTTTTACATGTCTCATTACTAAAGTTTTATTATTTCAAGATTTAAAGTATAAATTACTTAATATAAGTCAACTATGTGATAGTAACTTTAGTATTTTATTTGGTATTATTGCATGCAAAATTTGTAAAGATGAAAATATAATTGTTATTACACTTAGAAGAAAATATACTTATTTGATTTGAAAATAAGAAATCATTTTTAAATAAATATTTATCATCATAAGCTATTAACTCTAATTTAGGATATAAGAGATTTCTCATTTTAATACACACACCTTAAGAAAAATGAAAAAACATAATTTAGTAAGAGTCTTATCCAAATTCATCTTTACAGATGATTGTGTATGTGGACCTTATAATTTAAGAGAAGTAACAAAATCTTGTTTTAAAACCAAGAAAGGTGTAACTTCTAAAAGGCCCTAAGAACTTTTACACATATTTGATTAGACCTATACACTCTGTGAGCTTAGGAGATAAGAAATATAGGTTAACTATAATAAATAACTATTTTAAGTATACATGGGGAATATTCTTAAGAAAAAAGATTGAATCATATAAATAATTTTAAAACTTTATAACTAAATTAAAAAATGAGTTAGATTACAACTTAGTTGTCATTAGAAATGATAATTGATAAAGATTTAGAAATTAAAATTTATTAAATATTATAATAATAACTAAATTTCATATATATTTTCTACATCTAATACTCCATAAAAAATATTATATTAGAGAGAAAAAAAAGAATTTTATTATATTTAACTAGAAATATATTTAATGAATATTAAATACCTAAATTATTTTGGGCAAAAACTTTGTTTATAAGTTGTTATATTTCTAATAGAATATTTTCTATACCCAAATTAAACAAATCACCTTATGAACCAATATATAATAAGAAATAAAAATTATTTATTCACATGTGTTTTGTTGTAAATGATACATCTTTAATAATAAGAAGAAATAATTAGAAAAACTTGATCCAAAATCAAATAAATAATTTTCTTGGGCTATTTAGACAGTGGTATAACTTGTAGAATTTATAACAAAACTACTAATCATGTAGAAGAATCAGTGAAAATAGACTTTGATAAATCAATTTAAACTAAAGAAAATAGTATTAACCATCGACGATGTATAAAAATGATTTGAAAAATTAAATTTAAAATATTAGAAAAAAATAGATATAAAGAATAGTTAAAGAAAATATTATTCCTAAAATCTTAAAACTTTATAATAATCATCCTAAATAACAAAATAAATGAACTTATGGTAGTGTTAAAACTTGATTCTAACATAACTATCTAACTTTTGTAGCAAAATTTAAGCCAACCTTAATACAAGATGCATTAAATAATGAGTTTTAGGTAATAATAATGAATCAAAAATTAAATCAATTTGAAAACAATTACATAAGAGTAAACCATTAGAGCATTGGATGAAAGTGTAATTAGAATAAAATGACTTTTTAGAAATATGATAGATGAAAATAAAAATGTAACCAAGAAGAAAGCAAGATTAGTTGTAAAAGTTTATAATCAAATAAAATGTATAGATATTAAAGAAACCTTTACACTAATAAGAAGGCTTAAGGCAACAAAAAGTTTATTAACTTATGTTTGCTACAAGAATTTTAAAAAATGAATGTAAAAAGTATTTTTTAAATGGTTATATAAATAAAAAAAATTTATGTAAAAATACACATAAAATTTGAACCTTATGATGAATTTGATCATGTATACAAACTAATAAAGCTTTATATAGACTTAAACAAGCACCTAAAGCATGGTATGAGAAACCATATAATATTCTAGTTTTAAAAAATTTTATAAGAGAAAAAATAAATAATATATTATTTATTAAAAATGAAGGAAAAAATTAACTTATATGTCAAATATATGTGTAGATGACATAGTATTTAGAGCTAGTAATAAAGACTTATATAATGATTTTTTAAATTTAATTAAAAATAAATTCGAGATAGGTTGAATGGGTGAGTTAAGTTT
Organism: Vanilla planifolia; assembly: GCA_023846275.1. Lineage (NCBI taxonomy): Eukaryota > Viridiplantae > Streptophyta > Magnoliopsida > Asparagales > Orchidaceae > Vanilla > Vanilla planifolia. Next base: position 4,350,062 of record CM043866.1, read on the forward strand.
CTTTTTAGGTAATTAATTTAAACAAACTATAAATAGAAATTTCATATCACAAACCAAATATATTTTAGAATTACTAAACAAATATGTTTTCATAAATATCAAACCTAAAAACACACCTATGACTATTAATACACATTTAAATAAAGATAAAAAAGAAAAGTCAATAAATAATAAAATGTATTGAAGTCTAATTATATCATTATTATATCTTATAGAAATAAATATAAACTATAATATTTGTGTATATGCTAAGTTTCAAGCTTCTCCAAGAATTTTATTTAATAGTTGTAAAACATGTATTTAGATACATAGTTAGGTCATGTAAAATAAGACTATAATGTCTAAAAGATAATCAAAATCTTTAATTAAGAGCATTCTCATATGCATATTTTCTTGGAAGTAGAACACAAAAATTAGAATTGGAACATGCCAATTTCTAAGAAGTTTACTAATTTCTTAGAGTAGTAAAAAATAAAATTGTATTACACAATCTACTAAAAAATCTAAATATATAGCTATAAGTAGTTGTGAAGAGCTAGTTTAATAGATTAAATAATTATTAAGAGATTATGATTTACACTAGAATAAAATCCTATTTATTATGTAATTCAAGTAAAATAAGCTTAAGTAAAAATACAAATTCAGGAGTAAAACATATAGATGTTAGATATCACTTTATAAGAGAACATATTGAACTTATTATTAGAATTTATATTTATTGATGATTAACTGCATGATATTTTCATAAAACCTTTATGTTGTGAATAATTCAAAAAAGTTAGATTGAGTTTAAGAGTATTAAACCCCTTGAGTGATAATAAAAAAGAAAGAGAATAGAAATTGAAAGAAATAATCTAAGTTAAGGGGGAGCCTTAATCTAGTTACATATATGTAGGAGAAGTTTATCTCTAATTATTCTATATACTCTTTTTATTAATAATTTATCCTTATCAATTTTATTAGAGATTTTATTATCATTAAAAAGGAGATATTATTATGATATTGTATCTTAACCATAATTATTTATTTAATAATAACAATCTCTAAGTACTTTTAATAATTTGGTTGATCGAATGTTTGATTTTAGATAGCTGATATTTATGTTCATAGAAGAACTTAAAGAAGAAGAACAAAAAATGTTAAATCTTATGAAGATAATTTTAGTTAGAGTGACAAACCACCAAAAACATTATTTTAAATTTAATATTACTTATTTTATTTTTATTTAAATTAAAATATTAAGCTTGATTAAAGTTATTTTTATAAAGCAAAAAAATTAAATTTCATCACAACCAAAATTTTAATTTAAATTAATCAACTTAGAAATACATAGTATTCCAAAACTTTGATCATCTTAGAAATTATCTTACATTGATTACATTTTAGAAAGTCTCGTTCCAATGAGTTATTACAAAAAGCAAATTAAAATTCTAGCAGATCAAGGCATGACTTTTGAAATCATTATGCACCTACTGACAAGCAAAGGTTTTGGTCTCCCAAGCAAGTCAGGGCCAGCTAACCCCTTATTTTTAATTGATTGTATGTATATAAGTAAAAACCTTATATATAACTATCTCATGTGCAAATAGGCAATGTGAAGCTAACATTCCTAACACTTTTTGCACATCACTTTCAAAATGTAGAAGTAAATATGAATCATATGATCATGTAATTTTCATGATCAAACTATTAGAAACTTCTTCACCTTTCTAAATCGCACAAAATCAAATCTAGTCGTCCAATCATGTAATTTTTTTTATCAAATATTTGAAATTTTCTTTGTCATTCTAAATCATGCAAATTTAAAATACCCATTTGATTGCATAGTTTTTCTGATCTAACAGTCTATATTAAATCGTAACTCCTAAATCAATTATGTAGCTCTCATTTACCTTAATTAGATTTGGAATCAAACAATCCAAATGATATCCAACTGACAAAATAATTAATGTGTTTGCATCCTATTATCGTCCCATTTTGTTCTTTTACATAACGATTATTTTTTAATAGCTGTTATTCAATTCAAGCTGTTCGACCCATAATAACTAGTTGAGATGTTTGGTAACAAATTTTAGCCATTATAATATGTTTATAAATAGTATATTTTTTTAATAAAAAAGATTGATCAAAGATTGAAGAAAATTTTCATGCTAAAAAATTTAAGCATTAGGTGTTAATGCTCATTGTTGTTTTAATTTGCTATGTCCTTTATTCTTCACGCTCCAACTCTCTTTTCTATTTCAAGTAACTATGCTTTTATTCTTTTATTTTCTACTTGATTCAAGTACAAGCATAATATATTTGTGTCAAGCATAGGAATATTGTATGTATCAAATTTGAATTTGTATTATTGTAGTTTTTGTTTTTCTGTTTGTTTTATTTCATTGTAAGGTTAGTGTACCATATTTATTTTATATAATTATTATAAGAGTTCATCCTACCTGTCTTTTGATTAAAGACTTGTATTGGTTAATTACGTTCTTGTCTAGCTTTTTGTCAATGGTGGTTGTATGCTTAAATTTGAGTCGAATTATCTAAAAATTATTGATGTACTTTATAATTGTTTGCAAATTCTCTATATGATAATTTTTTTAAATTTAAAAGAAAATAAATTTGTTTTAAAATAAAATTATTTATTATTACAAGCCTTAACCTAGAACATTAGCTTTAAAATAATTTTTTAAATAAATTTTTCATGAGTCAAATTTTTATTTATTCTTAATAATTCATTGTCCACTTATTGAACATCATAATTAATGTCTAGAGTTGAGAAGATTGGCCTCAAGGGTCATTGAAGAGGTTATGTATGGTAGCTCTAAATTTTCTCTCTAGACCATAATGGGTTTCGAGGATGACATCTCAAGGAGATGGCCTACTCAAGAAGTTCCTTCTTTATGTTTACCTTCCCTTTTTTAAAGATAGGCCTCAAGGAAGTTTGCCAAAAGATGCTTCAAGGCCATAATAGCTATTAAGAAGATCTATCGATAGTATTTAACAACTTCTTGATAATTCATTAGTTTATGTTGTTTTTCTTGTTGAAATCAATCTTGTATCTCAAGTCAATTGCATGATTAGTTAGGTCCTTCAAAATTTCTTACTGTGAATTTTAATGATAAGACTAAGTCATGATGAACTCAAATTAGCAAACAAACATGGAACTATAGGATTGTTCATTATTTGACCATATATTCCATTAAAGTAAAAAAAAAGATGATTTATCCTTTGACATATTTTTTAATGATTTTGTAGAATTTTTTTGTTACTTTTTGTTTGCAAATATGTTACATTTTTTATATATACTTATTCTTTGTTTTCATAGTTACCATGTTTTGTGATGAAATCATAACCTACCAAATTGACATTTCCTAAGTTCCTCCCTAAAAACATATTCATACACTAGCTCAAACCTCTCGTAGAAAAATAAAATACACAAACAAAAAAAGAAAACAATTAAGAAGCATGATATTTCAAAAAAAAAAAAAAAACTTTCATGCACACTAAGGAGGTTCCATTAATGTGCCTAAGTAAAAGCTACCCTTTCGCTTGCCATGTATGTCTTGACATGCCAACATCATATTAATTTGTAATATTCACCAGATTTTAAACCGGACAGCGACGGACTACCTAGTTGGATACTGGTCAAAGCAGTTGCTTGCTTACGTACTGCAACAAACAAACACGAACAGCCAACACCAAAACATCAACTTTGGTTTTCCCTTGGGCATAAATAAGTTCAATAGACACCTTCATTCCCCTCCAACCTTTTCGTGAATACTCTCATCTCTCCAAGCTGGCCAAGCTTCACGCATCATCGGCCATCGTTTGCATTTGAATTCAGGCTCCAGTTTCCTCTTCATCCATGGATTTCGAATTGTTCATCGCGGTCAAAGAATTGCCGGAGATGGCCCCCATTATGACAGGCAAAGAGGAGGAGGGCAGCTTTGGTCGGCCGAAGGCAATAGAAGAGGAGGGAATTGTGACGCCGAGGGCAGAGGAGAATAGGATGAAGCCGGCAGTAGAGTGCCCGCCGGCTCCGAGGAAGAGCCGCCTTGCTAAGAGGAAGGTGACGCCAGGGGAGGGGTACTTCAAGGTGCCCAGGGATCTTGCTTCAGTGTTCGTTGGTCTCCGAAGCAAGAAGCTCAAAAGTATAGGTTGAGCTTGTCCTGGAATTCTCTGCGTATTTACACTAGCTCAGCTTTGTAATAAATCACTGTTCCTATCTATCAGTTGGAATGCTTGAAATTAATCAGAATTGTTTGTTTTAATGCGAGATCCAAATGCAAAATTAGTGAGAAATTGGCCAATGAAAAACTTTAATGAAGGCTGTTTCGGATGAGGAAGAAGATGTTCATTCGGATGAGGAAGTTAAGGGAGTGAGCATTTATGGAGTGGAGCGCAGCGTTACACGAGGGAGGTCCATACGTATCTGCTGCTTGGCTCAATGCTAAGGTGGTCTCCATGGCGCTCTTCCATTTCTGTTTGTGATGTGGTACGAATGAAAGTCATATTTCATGGAGTTTTGTTATGGGCGTGACTTGGTTTTTTTTAATGTGCAAAATTAGCATTCTAGGGCTTAGGATGGATATATTTGGAGTTTCTGATGCACCTATCCAAGCAAGATGGTTCAATTTTGTAGGTCGACCCATTTGGAAGAATTGCAACCAATTCATGGAAGGTATACAAATTTTTTCACTAATGGAGGATATGTAATGCAATTTGATTTGTATATGTTGCTTTATGGTTATGTTAAAATAAACTATGAGGTTAGCTTCAACTAAACACGACAATTAGTCGGAGTTTCATATTAGTCTATGTGGACACAATATGTTGTAGAGTAAGCATACCTAAGAGATTGAGGCATTAGTACTCTACAACATATTTGTTCTTCATTTCTTCAAAATATATAGGTTCCTTGTAATACTTATTTAGATGTAATGCTTGCAATCAAGTAATCTTGTTCAAGGTTCAAACCTGTACAAATCATGTAATGCTGACTAGAACACCTTAATATCACTATCCTTTACCACTTTTGGATGCTTGTTTTGATAAGAGCCACAAGTTTGATTATGGTGTGACATCTATTTTTGTTGAAATACTCATGTTGGCTCTTTGGATATTTTACGTCTCTTTTTATAATTTTGTAATTATTAGTTAATGAAATCTAGGATTAACACATTTCTTCAATTAAAAAATAACCTTATAATTAAGTTATGTTTAAAGTCTTTCTAAGAACACTCAAACACTCATCACACATGGCCAAACACATTCCTTTTGAAACTCAAAATTACTAAATCAATTTCTATACCTCACCATATCATTGGTCATAGGGTAAGTAGTATGATAAAATCTCTTTTGCTTCTTATTTGGTGACTCTTAAAGTTTTTCATTGGCTAATGATTTAGAATTCTAAAGATGATACATGGAAACAAAAAGACAAATGAAAAAACCATTTTATAAGAAATAAAGGGGGGAAGTAGGACCATATTATGGGTCTACTTTAGAATTAAAAAAAACATTATTGGAAAAAGGAGAACTAAGCAAGAAGACTCTTTTTCTAGATATAAGGGTACATGTAGAGCTACCTTTAGATCCTCCTTATTGTATTCATTTTGGTTATGTTGAAAAAATGAATAAAAACTAGAATAAAAAGTAACAAATGATTAAGGAAATAGTGAAACAAACAAGAAATAGAGTGACCAATTATTTTAGAATTGCTTTGCCATTACTTAACTTCTATGATGAATATTATGTAAGTTCGAAAAAGAATAAAACCCTTGCTCCATTATCAAAACTACATCAAAAAATAAGGACATGAATATCCATTTATAGACTAGTAAATACTAAGAGAAACACACATGGATAGCTAATACCGGCTTTTTAAATTCAAGGATAACATAAACCTAATATTTTAAATAATTCTTCTACATTGTTCCTTAGAAGTGATTTTATAATTTTATCTATTGAATCCTTGGATTACATGTAACTTATTTAATGAATCCAAAATCATTCTCCTATTTTGATGCTTTTTTTATGTGTTTCAAACCATATATCTCAAGAATAAATAAGAAACTCAATTTAAGAAGACTTTCATGCCTATTTATATATTTTTTAAAGTATCATGACCTATAACAATATTTTTATTGCACAAAGAACAACAAGAAAAGTTTTGTGTAAGTGATAAAAACTTTTAAAATTATCTTTTCACTCATAAAGTTTTAGCTTAAGGCAAGTATTTTAAAAAACTATTTTTTATCTTTGAGAATTTCATTATTAAAGCATAAAAAATAAGATGCATACTCAAAATATGTTCAAAATAATCATAATATAAAAACTTAAAAATATAAAAAATTGAGTAGATCATATGATACTATAGCCTTTTTATATAGTTATATTAGGTCATTTGGCAAAGAATGTTAAGAGAAGGAAAAACTTGATAATTTCATGCGATACATTAATATTTTATGTACAGTATCATCAACACAAATTAACAGGTTTTATGTAATACTATCCCTAAATCATACAACACTATTAGTACAAATTGGTATTGATTATATAGTACTTTCCTTGGAATGTACAATATGATCCGTTTATTTTCTATGATGGTTAATTTTACCAAATTTTAGGATTTTCAGAATAATCCATTAGAGAGTTGTTAGGGGTGAGTCAATGGAGACCTTCTCAAAACTCTATAAATAGCCTTCAAGTAATGAAAAAAATGTTAATAAATATTTATACATTATTTAAAAGGATTCATTATTGAAAATCATCATCCATATTGACAGAAATGAGAGATAATCAAAGGTACAATAATAATGTACTTTTCTTACCCTTCTCAACCTCTTTTGAGTTCATATTCACTTGAGCTAAGTTACACTGTTACACCCCATTTTTTCCTAGGCTGATTTTTGGCATATTTTTTTTTTTTTACATATAGACAGCTCAGATCGTCCCATACCAACCTGAGTAGCCTACGAAAAACATAAGATATAACACATCATTACACACCTACTTTCCTTAACAATGTGGATCCCATCTCCCGGGTACACTTTCAAATCAGGTTCATGACTCCTGAATTAACAGATGGACTCGCGCAATGTTACTCCTACTAGACCCCATACTCCTAACCCATACCGGTAGGAGAACCGATCTGATAGAAGTCTGAATCCCCACGGTTAAGTTCCATAGTCATGTAATGACCTCACCATCAAAAATAAAATACATAACATCCTCAGATAAAATATGGCACTCTACACACTATACCACTAAGACAATAAAGTAAAACAGTGAATGGAAACTACATCACAAGAATAAGATCCAAGTCCAACAAATACAATATCATCCAACTAGATACATAAGTCAGAATCACCCTCACATATTACATGACATAAGAATAACAGTCTCCCTGAATACATCCAATAGTATCAATCACACTAACCAAAATGTCTCAGAAAATCACAGATCAGATATCCTCCACTAGCCTGCTGACCACGATCCCACCTAATCTGGGTGGCGTCAAGGCTGTCGAGCCGCTGGAAAAATATAGATAATAAAAGAGTGAGCTACGCCCAGTAGGAAAGACAGCTAGTAAAAACTCACATGCAAGAGAAGGATAATAGCAAGAGTATAGGAATACAGCATAACAATGTAGGGTGGAAAGGCACTCTCAGTCCCAGACTCTGACCAACCACAGTCACCCCCAGTCACACCAGAGTAGCTCTCCTCTGTGCTCCCAAGCAGCATGCCAGCGGGACACGCCCATCTCTGCGCACGCATGGCGCCTAGGCAAAACATGCCAGTGGGACACGCCCATCTCTGCGCACGCGTCACAACGCCTAGCACCCGACACCGCAGCGTCTCTCGTCAATCAATCTTCTGGAGACTATAGACAGAACCAGTCACATAGATCTCTAGCCAACGTGAGACACCCCTGCCACCCTCAGGCACGCAGGCCTACACACTTGGCTAGCCACGGCGAGTCACCCCTGCCACTGCCACTCTCAGGCGCGCAGGCCTACACTCGTGGACCAGAAGAGATCGACTCAGCCACCGTCACAAGAAGTCCTCTCCCAACAATTTCCATAGAAGCCACGCCCCTACAGTCATTGCCAGCTCTAACTCCAAGATTCGGCAACATGTGTCCAGATACAACAAGGCGCATACCAGTCCACATGTATACTGTGAAAGTTAAGTCTGTACCGCACAGTTACCTACCACAACTACCCTAAAACATCATATAGGGCCTATGTTAGTCCGGTCCAGTATGCCAATCCATGAAATATGCCAACACTGAGTAAACTGACTCAATCCATGTCATTGTCATCCAAGCAACACAAACTGTACCAAAATTCTGACTATTCTGGTAACACCCAAGTGTCACACTTCCTTCCAACTGATCCAGCTGCACTGAATTTATGGGTAATTTCCAACAGTCAATTTCAACTTGGCTACGTGATTTCCAAAAATCATCTCTTCCTCACTTCAGGAAATTTTAATTTCCAAAATAAATTTCTGCCCTTTATCCATTTTCCGAAATTCGGAATAAATTTCCGAATAAAATTTAAATTCCACATATATCCTTTTTCCGAAAATTCGGATTAATTTCCGAATTAAATTTTCCTCCGCGCCGTTCGTCCGCGCCGAATCCCGCTGAACCGGTTTTCGCTGCCGGTTCGGAACCCTCGCGCTGAACCGCGACACCGCCGAACCAAATTCTTTAATAATCCGTTAATCGGTCGATGCTTAAATAAATATAATTACTAATAAATATTATATAAATACCATTAATTACTTAAATAAATTCGTAATTAATTTAAACCCTTCTCCTTCCTCGGTTCGACGCCCGCGAACCCTAACTGAAGCAATCGCCGACCAATCCAATTCCTTCCGTCGATTTCCGGCGAACGCGAACAAGGAGAAACAAAATTCGATGTTCGTACTATCCTAATGTTTCAATAATGCCACAAATTTAAAATTTCCGCCGAAAGAGTTCGCCCGTACACCATTGCCGTAAGATTAATCCAACAATTAATTAACTAATTCAATGGCAAACTGATAATACAAATCCCTAACATGTTCCTAAGCATTAACTAAATTTTCGGGCGAAATGGGAAATTTTCCAGAAATCCAAAAATTGTAAAGGACGCAGATTAGCATTCAACTAAGTCCGATTTTTCATCCACATGCTTGTGTTCATTAAGCAAAATATTCCATGCTTTTAATTTCTACTAATTAACTAATTTAAAACTGAATTTCCTACCTTTGCTCGTCGCCGGCGACGGTGAAGCTCGCATGCGATCAACCGCAGCTTCTCGCCGAACGAAACCGGTACCAAAATGCTCGCATCTGTCTCACGAATCTCCGGTTACCAAAAGCCTCTTGAAAGGCTGCCGGAAAATACCGCCGTTCGCCGCGAACACTTCGCCTCTAGCCGCCGTTCGAAACCCTAACAGCCGAACAGTTCAGGTTAAATACCCAGCTTAAACCAGTAATAACCCGTTAAGACCCATTAAGCGCCGGTTGACCTTCCAAAAACGCCGCTTAACACCCGATCAGCCGGTTAATCTCCCCCGCTGATCTCGCCCGTCCGATCCGCTTATCCGCGGCTTATCTAAACGCACGCGCAAACGCACCTCGGCGAACCGCCCCGCCTTCGCTGAACCGCTCCAGTCCGGTTCACGCGCGGTAAAAGGAAAAATCCAAATTCCGGTTTTTAAAAAAAATCTCGGTGCTCCAAAAAATCCCTAGAAAATTTCAGAAATTCCAATAGCCTCCAATTGAGCTCCTGGCTCATCCTACTGTCGATCTGAAATCATCCAAGCCACAATTGAATTATTGAAGATTAAACCTATAATATTTTACCGGGTATAACAATCTCCCCACCTTATCAGGAATTTCGCCCTCGAAATTCAGCAAGAAGTTCCGGCCACTTTTCCGCAACATCCTGCTCTAGCTCCCAGGTTGCCTCCCTTTCGTCATGTCTATTCCACAGAACCTTGACCATAGGAAACGACCTGTTCCTCAGCTGCCTGCTGCTCTCCTCGAGGATGCGAACTGGCAGTTCCACATAAGAAGAATCTGGTGCCACTTGCAAACCAAGAAGATCATCACCGATACAATGAGAAGGATCTGGCACATATCTCTTGAGATTCGAAACATGAAACACATTGTGAATCCCAGACAGATGCTCAGGAAGTGCCAACCTGTAAGCCACTTCACCAATCCTCTCCACCAGAAAACACTCCTCAAATTCCTGTACATCTTGACTTCTCCAGGGTGCATAGCCAAAGTTCCATAATGAGCCTGTCGAAGGATCCTCTCCCTGAACTCCTGATGTGATGGCACACACCAGCGACCCCTGAAAGTCAAAATGTTGTTTCTGAGAGCAAAGTCTCCTCCCAATCCCTGCGATGCCAACTCAAACTTCTCCTTCAGCTCTTCATCACAAAGCTGAAGATCACGCATCTCAGATAACCAGTCAGCCCGAATAGTCAACGAGCTGAGTCTGTGAACCAGTCTCTGAACAGACAACTGTTCGTGACATCTTTCAACATCCCAATCCAAGTCTAGTATAGAGTCAGAGACTAACATAGTATGCATAACTGCGTGCCTGCTCAAAGCATCAGCAACAGGATTAGCCTTACCCTCGTAGTAATTTATCACCAGCTCATAGTCCTTTATCAATTCCAACCATCTCCTTTGCCTCAAATTCAGTTACAAGGCTTTGTATATGTGAGTTTTACCTTGTTTCTTTTGTCCCATTGTTGGGACTTTTCTTATTGAACTTTTTGTAGTCTTTTGGTTATCTTAAGTTCTTTTAACCTAGTGATTTGTAGGAACCTTTGGCATAATATTTATAGTTTTTTAGCTAGGAGTGGGATTTTCTCAACCCCCTTTTTTGAAAGGCATTTTAGTATTTTTTTAATGTTTTGACATATGGAACACATAGATTTGATTTTGGATAGAATCATATAAAAATCAATTGTGCACTTTTGTTCATTTGCACTTCCCATGCAAAGATTTTAAAAGTTAGTAAGAGCTTTTAAGTAAGTTTACAAGAGCAATTAAGAAACTTAAAAGACTTTCACAAATTTTCTTGTGAACATTTAAGTTTGTAATTTTCATAATTTATCCCCTCTTATATAGATAAGGAATACCTAAAATTATGCATTCTTGAAGAACCATATATTCTTCTTGCTAAACAGCAAAATGATGATATCGAGCAACCCTATCATACATTTAATCTAACCTCAATATTTTTGAAAGATAAATGATTTTCTCTTCAACATTGTTGCATCCCTTTTGAGGAGATGATTGAGTTTTCCCATCTTTTATTGTACATTTAATCCATAAACTTACGAAGTCTCTTTTCTATAATAAATGAATTAATTAATAGAACACAAAGATATTTTTATTAATAGAATGATATTGAGCAATTATTGTTTTTTATGCTACAAAATATGATGCATTATTTTTTGTGCATACATTTGGCACTGTACTAGTACCATGTTCAAAAAAGTTTTATAGGTATTTATCCAAATTTGGATGCTCAAGTTGAATTTGGAGCAATCTAAAAAATTGGAGATCCAACTACAGTAAGACAAGTAAACTGATACAAAATTCCACTGATATTCATTATCTTTGTTTTTTTAGTATTGAAATTAGTGTTTCCATTGCTAGCACTATCCAATACTTGGTTAAGTGTATTATAATCCTTCAGCTTAATATTCATTATTTGAAACCAAGTCTTCGATGAAATGTAGGTGAATGTTGATATGCTTTCTCTCCCTTAAAGGGCTAAATTCTCTATCACTGTAGTCTATAAGGGATTGTAGGAATACCATGAGAAGGGAGTAGGATTGAATTGGTGTGCATAATTTGAATGATAATTCATTTTGGAAACTAGAACTTAACTGAAGCTATAAGCACTTGCTAAATTTTATTACACCCCTTCCACTTTCTTAGGATATAGCAACCTCTTTTTTTCTTAAAACTAAAAAGATGTTGCAATAAGACCATTTCTCCCTTAACAAGATACTCTCTTAGAGATATTGCAAGTTATTATAGTAGTTTTTCTTTCCAGCCTTACAAATTTTTTTATTATTTTTTCAACATCTCTTTTTGTGTTTATGAAGTATATTTACACTATACAATATGTAGAACATTTAAAGGAAGGTTCAACAACACTTACAATAGTTGATTTTATAGTTAAGGCATGTTTGAACTAGTTGTTATGCATCTTTCATTTCTTTCTATGGTCTGATAAGTAAATCATATCTTTCAATACCCATATAATGAATTGTTTAAGCTATCCATTAGAATGTTAATGTACTATAAGAAAGTTATGGGTTTTCCTTTATATATGGTGAATAATTGTCCATAGACTACCACACCAGTTATTAGAATACTAATGTATCGTACAAACATTTTAGGATAATGTTGGTGAAATGCACGACTTGTTCACTTGTGTATACTGAAATGAATGTACTATCCTATACAACATATCATATAGTAAGAATTAGAACTATGCAACTAATACAAGTAAAGCTTATTAGGTCATGTTTGCCTATATGTGATGCAAAATGTTTGATGAATGAAGTGCATACTCTTATTTGTGATTGATAACCTGATTGCAATCCTTACACATATAGAAGATATGACTTATTACTAGCTTGATAGACACATGCTTTTATCTTTATCTACACTTCAACCATTGGATAACATCTTTCTTCTTTGGCTTCAGCTATCTTAACAAGATTATTGAAGGCACTTTGCATCTAATAATATTAAATCACCACTTTATCTACTGATCTTTTAGTTCAACCTATAACACATTAAATAGATAGGTTATATTAAAAAAAGATATTTAAATAATTTGCTATGATCAAAATATTGTATTATCTATGAATCTCATGGGATTCAATACAATTATTGCCTTGTTATCACAAAAAATATTAGTTTCACCTTTTTTTATGATTAATATATGCTAGAATTCTTCATATGTTGATAAAATTGTGGAAAATACTCTATATTAGTAGATGATAGTGTTGTTGTAGCATACGTCTTTGAACTCTATGTGATTGCTCCTAATCTAAGACTAAAAATACTAACTGAAGTCCTCTTGCTATCATCCAAACAAGTGACCCAATGGGTATTAGTAACCTATATACACTAAAGTTGAAAATTGGATTATACTAGATATCATAATAATTCTTTTAACATAACATAACATCCTTTATTTTTTGCTCCATAATGGTGATTTTTGGGATTTTACATGACCCTAAAAATAACACCAAGTTAGAATACGATATCTAGTTTAGCATGACTCTAAACATTTCAAACCTCTAACCAAGCTTTTGAAATTTTTTGTGTTATCCTTTCTATGTCATCTTCAAGTTGTAGATTCTCATTCATATTAAATGGCAAAGTGTTTGTTTTTCAATTGCGCAAGTAAATTTCTTGAGATGATCAAATACTTAATTATTTTGTGAGAAAAATCTCACCAAGTCCTTACTTTAGTTCAAGCCCAAGAAAAATGTAATAAAGTCATATTTGTAATCTTAGATTTCTTTAATATATTAGTTTTAAACTAAACAAAAAAATAATCACAGAAGCTCATATATATAATATTATCAACAAAAAGAATAAGAATAATGAAGTCAGTGAACTTGCTTCTTCACATAAAGAGTTGGGATCATTTTCACTTCTTGTAAGCCATTTTGAATAAAGTAACCATCAATCTTGCTATGCGATGCCTATGGAGCTTGTTTTAGCTCATAGGCATCTTTCTATGTTTGTAGTCCTTTGTCCCTTGCCATGATTTTGAACCCTCCAAGTGGAGTAGCACAAATGTAACAAACTATATTCCTATTCAATTTAAAGTGTTATATTCATAGTGCTAATATATTTAGAGTTATAATATTAGCATTTTAATAAATAAAGCATAAAATTTGAGATTTTATGTAATGTAATAAAATATTAATTTTTTTTATTTTGTTAAATATTTTAGTAAATGAGCATATCATTGGGTAGAGCTCACCAAGATAAGTTTATCAATGCTCATTTCATTGAAAATGAAGTTCATTCAAATTTTTATTATTCTTTGAAAATAAGAAAAATTAATAATTGTTAATAAAAAAATTATTTTATTTAAATCTAAATTTCTCTTCCCCTTCACCTAATGCTACAACCTTCTCACCTCCCTCTGGTTGAATAGGAAAGAGGAGTTTTTAAGAAACTTAGCTCACCTATGAGGGAAAATTCATTAGTTCCATTTGATTTCTTACCAAAAGCCTTTAGTTTACCTTAGGAGGAGTTGATTGGAAAGTTTTTTCATAGATTTCTTGTTGGTACCTAGGGAGAAAAAAGGGATTTTATAGATCTATGCCTTAACCACAAGAAGCTTAAAGGTGAGGAATTTTTTTAATTCTTTAGTGGTGTGTAGGAAGGTTTTTATGCTAATTCCTTCTATCTTTAGGCCACTACTTGAAAAAGAAAATTTTAGAATTTTTGAAGAAAGAGGAAATATGTAATATTGGTCATTAAATTACCTCAAAAAAACTTGAGAAGCAATGAAATCAATAAATTTCATCAAAGAAAGTGCATCATAATGAGAAGAAACCAAGTTTGGTTCCTAGATTTTTGTGATTTGCAACTTAGTTCAAGTACAATTTAATAGAAATTAGAACATAATTATTCTTATGTATTAAGTCAATAGATTAGCAAATGTTTTAAGATAAAAGAGCATAATCATTATTGCTAAAAGTCAAATGAAAATAGGAATCTATAGAGAGAATTATCCTAAAGAGAGTAAACTTAAATAAGTATGATATAAATAAGTTATTTACATGCATTTTAAGTATTGCATGGACCTAAGAATGATAGCATGACTTTATCTGACAAATGCATACATGTTTTAATAATAATTGGCATACTTATTAATATTATGTGTAGCACAAAATGACAATGAAGCATTGCACGTAAATGATACATCTTATGTGTGTGTGTGTGCGTGCGTGCGTGCGTGTGTGTGTATAAGAATATTGTAAGAGAAAAATGTGAGAAAATTTAAATGAACAAAAAGAAAAATAGAAAAAATAAAAGATCATAGACTAAAAGAGCCATATACTAAATCATATGTATAAATTGTCAAGATAATTGGTTTTTTCTTATGACCTTATCTTGAATTACTATCAACAATGTGATAAAGAGCTATCACTTCTTATGTGAATAGGCTATCATTTTTTGTGCGACTTAATGATTTATGTTACTACTAACATTAGACATTATTATTAAAGCTACTTATTGTGTGACTAAGACTTGCCATTTATTATATAATTAAGGAATATTACTTACTACATTACTGGTGGTTGACAACTAAAGAGATGATATTATGAGATACCATATCATATGAGATAAGAGATTGATGGAGAAGAGGCAAGAGGAACTTTTGTGGCTAGGCCTTAACCAAGTTTGTTATCCAATTGATATAGAAGAGGTAATAGAAACTATTATAGCTAAATCTCAACCAAGCTTTGATACTAAGAATTTGATGAATTATTGTAGTATTTGAAAAGCCATAAAGGATGCTCTAATACTAATGGAACTAAAGATAATTATTTGGCTAATGACACTGGCAAATCATCATGGTGATTAAAACACTATAAAGGATGAATTGATACTAAAAGTTGTTAGAGAAAGGGCAAGGGAAACTCTTTCAACTTGATCTCAACCAAGCTTTAATACTAAAAATTGAAAAGAAAGGTAGGAGTGACTCTTACAATGGGATCAAAGATAGAAAGTAATGATGATGAGGAAGATTGTGACAATAGAGATAAATCTAAATCATTACTTAGAAATCTTTGGATTACCAACTAAAGGAACTTAGATTGTAACCTAAAGATGTGCAAACTTGCAAGACCAAAGTTAAACTTAATTCAAAGAAAAACCAATCTTCATCTTTTTAGTCAATTACATGACATTAAATAGATTACAAACTAAATTTAGAACCAAAAACAAAATCATGAAACTACCATTCCTATAAAAATATACAAAGATAACAAAAGTTATGGAAAAAGATAAAAACTCGTTAAGGTACTTATACATGTGATTGTTTATAACCTATAATGAAATAAAAATATAATAAACAAAATAAAATATAATTAGGATCTACAAGATTAGCTCAAGAAACATCTCTAAACAACTTGTCTTACATCAGAGATCTCTTAGAAAATGATCATTTTAGGAAAACTAAGGTGCTTTATTTTGAGATAATAAGAATGAAAAAATAAGAATATGTATAAAAATTGAGTAAGAGAAATATTGTATATATATATATATAAGATAATTTTGAACACGTACAAAAGGAAAAAAATGCTATGGTATCAATATAACATCTTGGATACTTGATTTTATATGAGTTTGTATAAATGTTAAACATTTGTTACTCATTCATAATTACTATGAGATATCTCTTTTATTGTATTTTCTTATGAACTCTTTTTTGTAGCTATTAATTTACCTACTAAGCTTTTGAAGCTCATCACCTACTTGCACAACAAGGCATGCCAAGGGACTCTATTAGTAGTTAGGATAAGACTTAGAGAGGGAATCTTTGGTAAGTGTTGTATTTCTTACTTTGTATGATCTATTTTGAGACTATAGAATATATAGTTTATTTGCAAGTTGCAAGCACTATGCTCTTTTTTTGTTGCAATATTTTGATTTTATGATACATGGTATTGCTAGTAGATAAATTGATTGTAGACATTTCTAGACATGAAGGTGTATTATGGACTAAAATGTAGTAATGGTATATTGTTTTATTTGATTTAGTTAGAATTATGTTTTGTTTTGAAATGTGTATATATTGAAATATATATATATTGAAATATATATTAGTGATTATATAGATATAAATATTTGAATATGAAAAAAAGAAATTTTTATGAAAGTCTCTATTTTTTGGATTCTAAAATTTACAATTTTATAGTTAAATTATAAATTTAAATAGATTTGAGGTCATTAAGAATTAAGTTTATTCATCATTCCTCACCTGGTTAGATTGATAATGTCATCTATACACTTTAAGACTTTGATCAATCTTGATAATGAAACTATTAGATGTTGTATCAGCTAAAGAAGTTTAAGTTCAACATGACAATAAACTTCTTCCTACAAGTTTCCATCTTTAAAATGTAGAATTACTATCAAATAGATAGGTTAGCTTATGTTGTAGCACAATTAATGTAAAACAATAATCATATATTCATTTGACCAAGCAAAGAAAAATTTTTATTTGAATCTAATACTTTTTGCAATAAATACTCAATAGATGCAAGCTGAGCCTATTTCTTTTGTATGTTTCCAATGACATGATGTGTTATTTTGAACGCTAACTTAAGACTAATTACATTCTTGCCTGTATGTTGATACACCTTCATTTATGTTCCATTATTCAAGATTGCCATCAACGTTTTTTCATTGCATTCCACCATTCTACTTTTATTAATGTCTCTTCAAAAGTTGTAGGATCTAAGATAGAGAGAGAAAATTGACAAGTTTCATAAATCTCTCTCCATGATCTATGCTTTCTAAAAGATTTTCATTAGAAGATTCTTGTAAGAATGACTAAGTATTGCTACTTGAAGTTACTGATGAGGAAGTGGGTGACTTGGAAGGAGTAAGTGAATTTATGAGAATTGATTCAACACATTTAGCTGATAGAATCTCACATTTTGTTAGTTTGAACTTGAGTGGCATCTTTTTTTTTATTCCAATTCCAACACTGATCTTCATCAAAAACCATATTTCTCCTTATAATTACTTTGCCATTAAGAAGATTATATAATCAAGTTGCCTTAAATTGATTGGAACATCCAATGAAAATACATTTTTCAAACTTTTTCTCAAGTTTTTGACAAATTTGAGAACTTGTCAAAGCATACCCAATACAACAAAAACTTTTTAAGTGACTTACTGACAATTTTTTTTCATGATGCCTTATGTGTGTTTGATTCAATATAGCCTTTTGTTAGAGTAATGTTCAATAAGTAAACCAATGTTTTCATCGCTTTGGCTTTGGAAGTCCTCAAGCACTTAGCAAGCTTCTAGTTTTTTCCCTAACTACACTGATTTATAATATGTTGTTAATTCCTTAGGAATGCCATGTTCTTCAAAGTGTGTTTGTAAAACTTCAAATGTGCTTTACCACAAGAGCCTTGACATTCCTAAAAGCCTCAAAAGTCTTCATTTTCTTGTTAAAAAAACTAACCCAACTCATTCAACTATAATCTTTTGGTATTAACTTAAGGTATTCAAAGGATCTCCAAGATTTTCCTCTTAGTAAAAACTTTCTTATCTATTTTATATAATTATATCCTTCACATAAATAAAGAGAACCAATTTGAGTAAAGTTCATAAGTTCTTAACATAAGATTTAAAACCCTTTGATATTGAAGTGCCAAAATCTCTAGTGTCACATCTTGAATTTAATCTTCTCATTAGCAATAAGTGCTTAGTTTTCCACATTAAAGATTCTAAGGGAAAAGATCTTATTTTATCATCTACACACTCAATATGGCTTTCTAGACTCATTCTCATTAATACAACACATATTATATTATTAAACAAAACTGTATAAAGACCAATGATTAATAAGGTAACTTGATAAGTTGTAAACCAAGTTAGTAAAAAAATAAAACATTTTAAAAGTAATTTTACTTTACTAAGGCTATCTTCACACCAATTGCACCTTTGTCGTATGCTTGCATTTGTTTATTATCTCCTTGTTGAGTTGTTTCATCAAGCTCTTTAAACAATGATCTATTACATGAACTTCCTTTTATTATCTATATGATGGACTGGATTAGAATTTTAAAATAAGGATAACCACAAACAACTTACAATATTGACTTTCTTCTTTTGCTTAGTCTAATCATAAGCTAACTTGCTAAGAATATGTCCTTAAACGCCCAACTTGCTAACAAACCAAAGAATAGCTAATTATTTTATATATTGTCTTTTTTGTGCAATAGTAAGGACTAGGAAACATTATCATTGAAGTGAACTATAAGGATATTTCAAAAATGGTGTAAGGTTGGGTGAATTTCCATTGGAAGCTACTCAACATTATTTAGTAAATCACCAAAAAGTTTAAGAATGCAATCATCTACAAGAATCATATTCACAAAGAAGATAGTGAAATGAAACATTACCGGCAAAACCTTAAAATCAAGCGCTTATACACCACAACATATTCCCACATCAACCCTATTGATTAGCCTTGATTCAATGTTGAAAAATTGCATATGTTCACATGATAATAATCATCATACTCTATGAAGCTCGACTATTCACTATGTCATAGCTTCATTCCAAAATGATACATTCCACCTCTACATTGGTCAAACATGCTTAATGTTTGGAACATCAAAATAAATGTATAGTTGCCTCAACACTTCCTCAAAGTTCAACCATGAACACTATATCAATTAAGACACTGCCTATTAAATAGCTATGATTATCTTCATTGATTGAAATGGACAAGTCTACCTTATGCATGTTATTACTATCCAAAAATGGGTATCATCATATTACTATGACTTTTTCAATAATTGCATCAAATAGATACATCCTACCATCAATTTCACTATTCACTTTTGGACATCATTATACCATGATGGTGTCTTTCGATATTGTGTTGGACAAGTACACTTGGTGGATGATAGCATTGTTCATTTTTATGCACTTTCATACCACAATGGCATCCCTACTTAGCACACGCAATGCGTAGTGAATACAAAGCTAGTGAAATTGTACTATTGCAATGGTGAATCCCACTAGCTTGGGCTATACAATAATTCAATTTGGCGATAACAAGTCGACAAGTTCTGACACTCTTCAAACACTGTATCAAACTAGAATGTTACCAGTGTGTCATTATTGTTCAATGATGGAATGCATCATTGGTTAACAGAACTTCCCTCTATTGAATTGAACAAATTGATGCACTTCAAACCAATCAACAACTTTTTCATATGGTCACTTCTCAACACATCATCTAATCAAACAAAGTTGACACAATCTACAAGATTGAGTTCTCTAGCAGAAATCAATAAACCCAACCTCTTCAATCGTAATAGTTGATTCAAACTGGGTTAAGTTTAGACATTAAATTGTATCAATTAAGGAAATGTAAAACCTATCTTTTGCAATAAACAAAGAAATACATAAAGAAAAAAAAACTTTGCCTCATTATTTCAACTATATAAAGAAAAAAATATGGACATAAATCTCTTTTTACAAGCTATAAAATGTAAGAGAAGAAAAATATGGTCATATAATATCAATCTTTGTAAATACCCAAACAACAAATCACCATTTTGAATGATTCTTTAATAGGTTCCTACTATAATCTTTTATAGCCATTGACATGAATTAGTTCATTGCAATCACTTGGATAACTTGGTAACCATCAATAAAACATTGCCTAGTGGAGTTCAAAAGATTTTCATAAGAGTTTATCCTATCAAGAATTTTTTGGTCCTAAAGGGGAGATTCTACAAATTGAGGTGATGAGTAATGGGTGGTTTGTTCTTTGTGAGACATAATGCTAGTAGCTAAGGTTTAGTTGTCCAGTAGCACATGTAATATCTCTTGTCTAAGCCTTTTAGGCATCATTTCAACGGATGTGGTAGGAAATCTTCTTCCCTAGAGTGCAATTGATGTTAGATGGTCATCAGTTGTTAGCATTTAATAAAGCATAATAACTTATTGGTGGGTTATTATAAGAATATTTTGTCAAAACATAAAACCCAACCCTAATGCCAAAGTCGAGAAAGGTGGTAAGTGCCCTATTTCATGCCTTAATGAAATAAGTTTTTTAGGGCACATGATAAAGAGCTCTACCTCATTTACCATAAGTTTGCCATACATATCACTAATAATTGTGATTGTTTCTCTACTAGCAACTATTATGTACTTAACAACCTACATATCCTACGTCAGCAAATTTGATTATGCTTTTGGAGGGCCATGCAGAGCTAACTTTCATTCTTTTATTAATATTAATATTAATATTGTTAAAAAAATTGGCCACTATCCACAATGTTTATTATCGTAAAGTGGCTATGCCCCTTTTTTAATATTATTCTCTCGTCTTGGCATTATTATCTTTAATATTATTCTATTCCTTAATTAAAATTAGTCCCTTTATTGGTGTTCTACTCCTTTGGTGGTGTCTTTGCCATTTTTAATCACCACCTTGAAAAACAATGTTGATTTGTTTTAATTTAGGATTCCCTTGTTGGTTCAGAAGTAGTAAGCATTGGCTAAAGGAAACACAATATCCACTTACTTGCTCTTTGCTAGTAAAACATAAATTGTTGATTATTAAATGTTAGATGATTTGGATAGTAAATTTCATCATCAATAATAATTGATGAGCCCTTTGATTGTTTGCTTTAGAGTTGTTTGGGATATCTATGTTTTATCCTCATGTTGATTTTAATTATAATAAATCTAATGATAAAATAATAATTTATTTATTTTCAATTAGTATTACTACATCTACATAAGTTTTTTAAGTTTGAAGGTTAGATTATGGATGCATCTTGGATATATTAAAATGAAAAATGTAAGGATCCAAAGATAAAGATCAAATTAAAAGAGTTAAGATGAATAGATGTTAGAAAAATGTATACCTAAGAAGAAATTCTTGCAATTAGGAATACAACAAACTTTTTTTATGAAATCATCTTAATTTAAAAGAAATAAATTATAAAATCTTATGATATTCTTTTTAAAACATTTTATAAAAATTTGAATTCAAAATTTTTATATCAAATACTTTTTCTAAGTTGTTGCTAAAACATTTTATTATACAACATCATTGCTTTACCCATATCATCTTCTATAATCCTCCAAACGTTATGAAATAAATTTTATTGAAAACTTAATTAGCTTTGATTTTACATATGAATTTATGAAATGTTAGACACTAGAACTATTTGATATATATATATATATATATACACTACTTTCACTATATCATTTTATCCAAATGTTAAAATCCTTTGAAATTTGTTGTCTTGGAAAGAAAACTTTTTATTCTTCAATTTAATACATATTTTTTAATTTTGATAAAATAATATATTTAATACATATTTTCAAAGTTGGTTATGTAGATTTGATCACTATCTGAGTCACCCTTATTTTTTTAGCCATATATCTTTACACAAAAATCAAACTCTTATGAAAATTAAGTTGTTAGAAATTAGAATTTCATACCTATAATAATATATACTTTCAATATTTTTCAATGTTATTATGTAGAAGTCATAATTTTAATTATAGCCCAAAAATTATGACTAGATTTGAATCAAAATATTTTAATATTTGAATCCCACTTAAACTACACTATATCACCTCAACCAATATATTAAAGTTTTTCTCGGAAAGCTAGGCAATATAGTCCTAT
Source organism: Vanilla planifolia (assembly GCA_023846275.1). Lineage (NCBI taxonomy): Eukaryota > Viridiplantae > Streptophyta > Magnoliopsida > Asparagales > Orchidaceae > Vanilla > Vanilla planifolia. Next base: position 4,372,536 of record CM043866.1, read on the forward strand.
AAAGTCATGCCCCTTTGTGAAAAACTGCTCTTTGGCTTCATGCCTTAAGCTCTTTCTCTTAAACTCCCCAACTTATACTTAACATTTGTTTTGCAAAAAGGTTTCAAGAAAGGCCAATAATTGAGACTCTTACCTTAGAGTCCAAAAGTAAGAAACTTTCTTTAAAAAAATTGTTTTTATTTATGACTTTCGTTTATTTTTTCTACTTTTTTGAATAACTTCTTCCAAAGATTTTCTTGTTTTATTCAAATTTTGGTTCCAATGTTGGTCTTATTTCCTTAATCTTTCAAAGATTCAAAATTATTTATTTTATGCTACTTTTGTAACTATAGGCTTTGGAAGATTTAATTAGCACATTATATAAGTTATTTATTTGTGAAAAGTTAATAATGCATTCTATTTCTTCAGGCTTTCCATTTTAGATTGTGAAAGTGATTAATTCTTTTCATAATGGTTGTTAAAAAGTTGTGTGAAGCCCAATTTATGGGCATGACAGATTACCCTAAGCCATGAAAATGTGGATTGGTATTAAACTGAAAAAAAAGATTATTGTGCTCATTACATTTAAATGGCTTGGCTATATTATTAATAAACCTAGGGTAGTGAAAATGACTTCAAAGAAAGAGTTAGTGAAAGAGGAGTGGGCTAAGGTAGGGTGGACAAACCAAATAAATCTTTGTATTTTTTCCACTTTATTTTTACTCCTTTGAATCATTTATAAACACATGTTCTTGATGATTTTTTTATCATGAGCAATTTTTTGTTTCTAAACCTTATGATTTTTCACTCATTTAAATGACTAGATTTATAGTCTTCAAACAAAAGTCTAGTATTATCTCAACTAACTTTCATTTCTTTGTACTTTCATAATTATTACTTCATTTTATTTATTCCTCTTATCTCCAACATGAGGATTACCATCTCAAAGTCACTTTTTGTTTATTTATTCCTCACATCAAATCTCCCAAGACAAGTGCAAACTACCACATTCTTGTTTTAGTTTTCATTTCTTTTAATTACAACTTAATTTTTATACTCTTATAATTGTTTGATCATTGGTAAGGTGAAGGTTGGCTAGTCCAACCCCTTAATATCCTTGATTCCAACCTGTCACTTGGATGTCATTAGCACACATAACTAGTGCTAACATTCGAAGGCTATAAAATCATCTTACTTATTTTAGTTGTTTAATTGATTTAATTTTTTCAATCCTATTTCTTATACTTTAATGTTCTTTGAATCATTGATCAAATCAAAGAACACCTTCATGCTATAATATTTTCCACAACAATTTTTTTTTATTTTTAAGAATAAGGAATTAAAACTAAATCAAAGAAATCAACTTTCAATATTAATTTTACATTTTTTTTTGATAAAAAAGGTTCGTTTAAAGCTTTAAATTATGTCATCACCCCACTTTCTCCTCTTCTTGGGTGTGCATAGGATCAATACAAACTAATTATAAAGAAACTAATAAAAATAATTTCCTTTGAAAGATATTTAATGTGAACATTATCCTAAGATTACCAAAGACTAAGAACCATTACCCAACTTACATGGTTGTTGACCACTTTTAAAATTGTCACATAATATTTTATGTTATAAGGGATCAAATTCTTTTCATTTTATGCAACAATTGTTTGAGTTAATTATTAAATTGCATAGTCTGCCAAAGGCATCATTACTAATTTTAACGTACTCTTTACTAGTTATTTTTTGAAAAGAACATTATGGCATCTAATGAGGACTAAACAAAAATTCTCTTCTACTTATTATTATTAGATTGATGGTCATGCTAAATTGATTAAAAAACTAGGGAAACTTACTGAGATTTTAATAGGGCAATATCTCTAAAAGTTTAATCAATGGATCAGTAGGATTCATTCAAGATATGTTATGAATAGAAACCATATAGCCCTACCAATAATTGACATAACTTATGCATGCTTTAATTTTTCATTATGTACAATAATTTGCATGATATATTCAAAGCATAAATGATCATAATGGTAAACAAATTGATATAAGTAACCAAACTAACAAGAAACTAACTAATGCTCATATATGCTATCAAGACTTTTTAGAAGAAAGCATTTCATGAATTGTGTATGGCATGAAAGATTTCTAGCCGTGATCATTTAAAAATCATATGCAAGGGTTGGTGGTCCTTCAAGCATCTTGAAAATGATTTAGAATAAACTGATACATATAGACCTATTAAATGAATATGTATCAACTAAAGTTTCAACATCTCAAAACTACTCATATGCAAAAAAAAATTAGTTATGCTACATAATGAGCCATTTGAGACCTCTTTCTCACCTCTTAAGGGTAAGCCTATCCCAAAGAATCCATTGTCTTAACATGGTTTGGAGGTTGAACATGTAGACCATCAAAAGTCTTTTAGAATCCTTAATTGTTAGTATAAATATACTTTGAAAACTCTTTGTATGAGATATGAAATAAAGTAAATTACCTAAATATTTTTAGGTGATTTGATCTAAACCCAGATCTACGTCCACCCCTATTCTAATGGCTAGAGTTACTCCAATAATTGCCTTTTGTTAAATGACTAAAAAGTGAATATCCACACAATGAGGCCAAAGGACATACATAACTCAGATCCAAAAGACCCTACAATACCAGCCCAAATGAGACAAACATATTGAGCAAAATAACCCAACAAGTCTAACAAAAAAATTAAGACTAGTCCCAACTATAGGACAAAAAACAAATAAAAGCTCTAAGATACAAAGTCCTATAACTTGATAATAATATTAAATGGCACATTCAATTGAAGTTAAAACAATGTAAAATAGATTTGCAACTTATCTCAAAGAGATAGATTGAAGCAAGGCTGAGTAAGAATGAGAACTATGCTCAATTGGTGTAACCTTCCCTTTTCTTTGTCTTTAATGATGATCTTCAAGTGTAAATCTTTTAATATGGTATGACATTACTCATTCATCATTTATAAAATTTTTAAAGTTAATTTTAAAATTTGGTAAGGCTTCTAATAGTTGTATTCTCTCCTAATTACTCTCTAATGACTAATTTAGAATTTCACAAAATACAATTATTACTTGTGTAAATTGTACTAATCATATGTATTCAAAGAATGTATTATATGATTCCCATGAAGAAAACCATTCATATTATGTCACAACAACATAACATATTATATAAAATTCTTGGGTTGACTCTCAATATGAAAAAAGTATATCAATGGTTAATCATACTAAATGATAATAATGATTGTACGATACAAATTATTAGGTTATAACTATCAACTTGAGATTTGTTCTCAAATGGTTAATCATATTTTTCATGGCATCAAAAATCATATTGTAAAAAATTTTCAAGTTATATCTCTCAATTGTATATTATCCTAATAAATTAATCATATTATATAATAAAAAATTTATCATAATGTACTAAATTCTAAAGTTCAAGATATTCACTTATCACTTTGTTTGATCACTCAACATACAAAGCATTTGAATTGAACGTATTGCATGATAGTTATATTTTACTATGCAAACCATTTTTAAAAACTAACTTATGCACAATTGTATCATTCGCATAACCCTGCAAACTGCGTAAGTATAACTAATCATATTATATACTAATAACACCATATTGTATGATATAATCCTTTTTACACATAAATAAGGTTTTACATTTAAAGAACATTAATGTATAATTTTTATTAATGCGTTTTTAAAATGAAGAAACCTATACAAATGTGTGCCTTAGATTTACATAAATGAGCTAAAGAATATTTTGAAAACCATTTGGCCCTCTTACTTAAAAACTCATTATTTTAGTGCCTCAAGAGCATTGTTGTAGATCTTAATTTCTAAAGCAAGCAAAGATGAATCCAAAAATATCCTACTCCTTGTTTGCTCAAGCTTCATGTTTAGTGTGAGGTAGAGTTCATACCAAACACCATCAATTAGCCCTTTACATTAGACCAAGCTCTCTCTAATTAATTACCTATTCAATCTTAAGATGCATTATCTAAAACACTTACGAAAAAATATTAAGAACAAAAATAATTATTTTGTTGTCATCAAACTAGTAGTACATGGACTGATTGTATAATAATCTCTCCCTTTTGATGAAAAAAATCATTAAAGTATTGAAATGAAAATATATTAAAGATATAAGCATGCAAATACTTCTCCTAAATTCATGCTCGCTCTTAATATATGCAATGAAACAATACTAAGCAAAATCATAAGGATGCATGGATTTTTTTTTCATACATATTTATCTCTCCCATTTTTTATCATACATCTAAAGGAAAAAAATGTTTTGCTAAAAATATATAAAGGTGGCAAAGAACCAAGGGATCTTAAATTCCATTTTTTAGAATCTGAGCAAAATATCTATTGATAAAATACAATGTTTAAATCTAAATCAAAGGATACAATTCTTGAAATTACAAACAAAGGACCAAGGCTTCACTTAATTCTTTCTCCCTTATTTTCATGCACATAATTGTTTTTGAAGAAAGTCAAATTTTAAAATAATAAACAAATATTTTAAAAACTAATCCATAGGCTTCCATAAAAAGTTTTCAACCTTTTTAGTTCAAGCAAGGGAAGCTTGCTCATGAGCTTAAACAAGTAAAACTTAGGTTTTGGAACTTAGACAAATTTGTTTTTGGCTAACCTAAAATGTAGTGTATCAACACTTATAAGTAAATTATTATTCCTTTTTTCAATCCAAATAAAGGTAGGCTTGATGGAGTTAACATTTAATCTAATCTTGGAATCCTTTGAAATATTCATACAATAATTGCTCAAAAAAGATGAAGCATTAGAGGAAACATCAACATTTACAACATTATTATTTTGAGTAGCTAAATTTCAAGGAATGTGATGGGATACCATACAATTATAATGTTATTGCTATTTTCTTATTTAGATATTTTCATGGTCCAAGATATTCATTGTGCTCCTTTTTAAAATTTTTTTATTTCTTGAAGAGTAAATTAAAAGCATCAACTAACCCAAAGAAACAACTCTCTAGTTCAGTACCGAGAGACCACTTACCTCATTGTCTTTACTCTAGAATGACGAATCACAATGTGCTATAAGACACACCAAATCTTGTCTTCCAATTTCCTAAAAACTTTACATTGCATCTTTCTTTGCTAAGAGCATAATAGATTCTTGCCCTCTTCATTCTCATCACAACTTGAGGATATAAAAGAAGGATCTAAATCACTCCAAGTAGCAAACATGGCCTTCTTCTACTTCTTTTCTTTGATGAACTTTTTTTTTTCTTGTTCCACTTCTCTACCAACTTTCTACTATTAAGATGATAATGTCCAATATCATTTCATTCATAACATCATGACTCCACCTTTCTTTTTTACTTTCTCCTTATGGTTCTTTTCCTTTTCTTCTCAAACTTACATATAATACACTCTTAAGTTTTTGTATTAGACTTTTAGTAATAAGTTATATGCCATTATTATAAGAAGATTCATCCTTAGATGTGGATGTAGTGTACCTCAAAGCTAGATCTTATTTCATCTTTTTCTTGGGTTGAGATTTTTCTTCTCTTCTATTTGCCATTTCTATCTTATTATTGATGAGATCTCCAAGTATTTCATCCAAGATCAGATAGTCCAAGTCCTTAGAGTCTTTAGTAGCAATTATCACAAATTCAAACTCCTTAGGCAACACCTATAATTTTTCTCATCTGATCAATGATAGTAAAAACTTTCTATGATCTAGAAGTTCATTCATAATATTAGCAAATATAGCGAACATATTCTTAAAAAATCGATGCAACACTAATTAATGAAATCACAACAAGATGACAACATAGACCTATGAAAAAGTGCCAAGTATGGTCTAATCAAATTAACATTTTGGGCCCTTATCATGAAGCATCACGTGAAAGCTCACATAAGATACTTTTGGACCAACCCATAAAATTTATTTCAAGAAAACCATGAAAATTATGGAATGAAATTTTTGAAAATCCTTAAATAGTTTAATATCTAAAATAAAATTTTATAATTTGGTGATTTTAGTAATTCTCTTTATGCTCCCACTTGGTGGCTTAAGTGTGTTTGAAGCTTTGTGACTTTCGCTTCCCGTATGCAACTCTTTGTGAAGTATTACAAATTCATTTTATAAGTACTACCCCTCTATCATTGATCTTTTTTAACTTATTTTCTATTCCTGATAATCACCCATAACCCACTCTTCTTTTCTTCCCACTTTCTTCAAACTATTTTTTTGTAACTTAATACTATAACAATCACCAAGATGCTACTATAGCATATGCATGCTCTACCCACATGCCATCCTACCAAGCAATTGCATCAGCATCATGTAGTTGGAGCACATCCAGCACCAAACAATAGGCATTTGTAGAGTGAATAGTATCAAAACCACTTGTTTCAACTATTTAGCTTGGATTCTCATCATCTTAGAACTAAAGATCTTTCATTCTCTCCATCATTTAGTATCAAAATTGAGAAAAATCCTCTATGGTATTTTGAAGTTTGGAGAAATTTGTAAGGCTTATTAATTTGTATTTTATCATTTTGTAAACCTCAAATAAGTTAAGATCTTACCCTTCCCTTATTGTTATTTCTATTATTTAGTTAGAGCTCCAATTTTATAAAAATAAGATTAATATGTCGAGTTACAATTCTATGAGAAAATGCATTTTTTTTAATATAATCAATACTTTACAGCCTTAACCAAGCTATTTATCATCAAACACAACCCTGATTGTCTATTGAGTGTTATTTGCAAGGCAATTTCATTACCCAACCTACTTAATGCTAATTATTGTATGAAAAATAAAATTAAAAAACTAAAGAGAATTATTTGATTAGTGTTTATTTCTTTGACTTACTCTAAGTTGTTTTTTCCCCTTAAAAAGTTGAATTGAACAAAAAAAAATATTAGCATCATCTCATAAGTTATTTTGCATTGTTAACTTTCATCTTTTGTTGCATAAGTTTGCTTTCTCAACATTTTAAATTATTTACTTAACATTGCATGAAAATGTCTCCTAAATCAACAACCATGGAACAATTAGATAACTTGGAAGAAGCCATGAACCTTAAGATGAAACAAATTAAAAAATAATAGATAGAGAAACTTGAAGCCCTAAAAAATGATTCTTCAACTTTCTACTCAAGTGTGAGCCTTACACTTACAATATAGCCCTTAAAGTCTAACTTGATCTAATCATGATGACATACATGATGGGCATTCAACTAGGCAACATAAAGAAAAAATTTTAAAAAAAGATCAAAGATATAGATTTAGAAATACAAAAGAAAGTCAAGATTGTAGTACCAATGTTTGAAGAGATTCATTATCTAAACAAATTCCTTGATTGGCTAACCCAAATAGAAGAATGTTTTGAATGTTATAAAAGGATGATTACTAGAATTTTAGATTTGAAAACAAAAATTTTTTGTCATGAAAACATTTATTAAAAAAACATAGCTATCATAGAAGAACAAATCATTATGTGAGTTATGAGATGAGTAGAAACAAAATAAAAATTAAGGACAAAGTATTATCTATGACATCATGACATGAAACTTCATGATCAATTTTTATCAATAAGATAAGGGCTATTGAGTGTAACAGACTATTTGAATAAATTTGTAGAATTACTTAGGCAAACTATTGTGATAATGATTGATAACTAGCTAACAAATTCACAATAGAACTTTGCTCACAAATTAGGAAAGAGGTTAAAATTGATGACTAACAAATATTAGAAGAAGCTCTCCATATAACCTAATTAGTATAATGGCACACAACCTCTTCCTTTTATGATAATAAAAATAAACTTAGCCTTTCTCCATGATCCACACCTAAACTAATGACAAAATCTAGTATGGCCTAATCAAGCTCTTATCATGTCAAAATCATCAAACCCTCAACCTTATCTCCTTCAAAGGAACAAGCTGATACTTCCAAAACCAAAAGGAACAAAAGAAACTTATTTTAAATGTCTAAAACCATTGAAACATTAAAAAATAATATAAAGCACATCTCTTCTACATAAGTGCTGTAGATTTCAAACTCAAAGATGAAAAGGCACTTTTAATTGTTTTGAAAAATTGTAAAGAAGAAAAAAAATGTATTAGAGTTATGCAATGTTTATTAATGTCAAAAACTAAAACTAAAAATTTTGGCAAGGAAAAAAACATATTTAACATTCTTGGCACATGCAAGGAAAATAGGTGTAGATTAGTCATTAATAGTTAAGGTGCCATGAATGCCATCTTTATACATGCCTTGTCCATATCAATCCTTAAAGATGACCATTTAAACCCATTCCATGCAAATTAAGTGAATCACACATCTTCACCAGTGACCTCTAGATGCCTTATTCCCTTAAAAATGGACAATTATAAGGAGAATAATATGTGCAGTGTCCTTCGCAAAGATATAGGACATATTTTTCTTAGTAGACATTAGTTATATGATATGAATATAATCCAAGATAGTAGGAAAAATACTTGTCTTTAAATTTAATTATAAAATAATAAAACTATTACCCTTAAAACTAATTAAAAGCCCCTTTGTCGACAAAGCCAGCCTTGCAGTTCAACCAAGCCAAATTCAAAAGCAAACCTTGAAAAAAAACTAATCACCTTTTAAGAAACAAATTTATATCCCCTTAAATCTTTTCTTAACATTGATAGAATTGGATTTAAGAGCCTAAATGGATAGTTCATTAATCCTTCCACCATTTTTATTATATATGTGAAAGAGATTCAACAAACTCATTGAAGCACCCCATCAACCCAATATACTTGAACTTTTGTCTTAATTTAGAGATATCACATTAGAGGAGCTCCTTACTAAGTTACCTCCGATGAGAGAAATTCAACATGTAATTGATTTGCTATTAAATTCTCAATTATCATACCTTTTACACTATAGAATAAACCTAATAGAGCATGTAAAATTAAAATTGCAAGTGCACAAACTTCTTAAAAAGGGATTTTTATAAGAGAGTATTAGCCCATGTGTAGTTCTTACAATTCTCACACCTCAAAAAATGGCTCATGGCATATATGCGTCGATAGAAACGTCATTATTATGATAACAAAAAAATACAAGTTTCTAATTCCAAGATTGGATGACAAGTTAGAACTTATTTTAAGCCCTAATTTCTTCTCAAAAATAGATCTTAGATGTGGATATAATCAAATCAATATTTGACAAAGAGATGAATAAAAAATGGCTTTTAATACTCTAGATGCCTATATGAATGATTACTTATTACATGTGGTCTATCAAATACTCCAAGCACTTACATGAATTTAATGAACACCATCCTTAAGCCATCCATTAGAAAATTTCTAGTCATTTACTTGGATGTTATTTTAATCTATAGATTTGATTATATCTTTCACTTTGAACATCTTATATTAGGAAAACTTACACTTGAAAAATTATATATAAACATAAAGAACTCTTTCTTCATGCACTAAGAAGTAAATTTCTTATGATTAAATCAATAAAAACTTAAACCCATTTTAAATTGACCAATTAAAATGTCTATAATTTTAATTAGAAGCTTTTATAGACTTAAAAATTTTTATAAATGATTAATAAAAACATTTAGCTTCATAAAGGCACCACTAATTAATCTTTTAAAGTAAAATAAATTTATATGGAATGACGATGCACAATAAACATTTGATAAAATTAAGATGCTTAAGACCACTACTCCTATTTTGAATTGACCATATTTTAACATAATTTTTGGAGTTTCTCTTGTGATGCTTCTAGAATTAGAATTGTTAGTATACTTAGTTAAAATAATTTCCCAATAGAAACTTTAGCAAAATGTTGAATGATTTATCACAATGGTCATATTAGAGTATTTTATGTAATTATTCATTACTTAAAACATTTTATCACTATTATTGCAAAAAAAAATTCATTTTTAATATGTATCATTTTGCCTTAAAACATAATAACACTAAAAAAATTGAATTATAAACATGCCAATGGATTGAATGCCTATAAGATTTCTCTTTAATTTAAAAAATAAACCTAGCAAAGACAATAATCTTATGGATAAATTATCAAAAATAGCTTTAGTAATTTCATCCTTAGAATCCCAAGTTCTTAGCTTTGATAAATTAATGATAATTATCTAGCACATTTCTACTTTAATACAATTTACCCTAATTTAAAAGAAAAAACATTTGTGCATTGGTAGTGAATTCCTATTAAAAAAACTATTTGTTTAAAGAAAAAATAATTATGCATTCACGAAAATCTCTAAGAGAATTATTAACAAAAGAATTATTTTCAAAAGGAGTTGTTTGAGTAAAGATAAAACTATCAATTTAGTTGAAAGCCAATTTTATTGATCCTACATTAAAATTGATGTAAAAGGAATTCTTTCACAAAACTAAAATTATAAAAGCTTAAAAAAATAAAACAAAAAGTACCCATATGCATAGCCTTATCAGTTTTGTTTTAACCATAAGAAGATTAACCTAGAACACCTAGTATTATGATAGAACTTTCATAATGGTTGATCATTTCTTCAAAATAACAAGCTTTATCACATTCCCTAAGAAAATTGATACAGTACACATGACCAAAATTATCTTCTGAAAAATAATTAGACTACATGGTTGATCTTCTATAATTACTTCCAATTTTGATGCTAAGTTTATCTCTTACTTTTGAAAAACACTTTTGAAACTCTTTGAAATGAAACTCAAAATTTCCTTAGCTTTTCACCCACAAACTAATAGACAAAAAGAGGTTTTCAACCAAATCCTCGAAAACCTTTTACGATGTCTTATCGTAAAGAACTTAGGAACCTAAGGCTTACATCTACCACCTTTCACTTAACTTATTATAATATTATTTAAAAAATAACTAAGAAAACAGCTTTCAAAATTGTATATAGGCTTAACCTAATGTGAACTATTAATTTACTTAACATTCTCAAGCATACATTTTTTGATTCTACATTTACACACACAATGTTTTTAACAAACATAATAAAGTCAACAACAAATAGAAACAAGCAATACTAAGTATGTTGAGATTTTTAATCAAAATTTATCTTCAAGGGAGTTCAATGAAGGTGGCCAAGCTTTAAATTGTAATAGCCCAAAATGTTACAACACCAACAATTGCAAAAAGTCAGGCACGAGCTTGTAGGTCTTTCAAAATAACTAGAAATTTTGTTGCAAAACTTTTATGTTCTTGACTTACCACCTAACTTGTTCATCTATCTAATTTTTAATATTGAAGACATTCTATCATATAATGGAAATTTGTAATGTGGGATGTATGGTTTAACTCTCAATTAAGTGAAAATAATAAACAATATTGCCAAAAGCTTGAATGTCTAAATTTTTTAAAGTTGAAAGAAGTATCAATGTTGAGAAGCCTTTTCATGACACATTTTCAAATAGGTTTCTTATCCATTAGATAAATAAATTGCCTTTAAAAGATAATTTGATAGCAAGAAAATACAGAGAAGATTGCTCCATAACTGGTAAATGAAAACTATGATTTTAACTCTGTGGAGTAGAGTTCCTCTTGGGTAGGTGGAGATGATGTAGCACCAATCAATGACATCACAACTCAACAATAACATAGACTTATGACAATGTCCCAAGTGTGGGCCAATCAAATTAATGTTTTGGACAATCATCATAAAGCATGACATGAAGGTTTACATAAACTAGTTTTAGACCAACCAATAAAGTATATTTAGATAAGCTAGAAAAATTAAGGTAACAATTTTACACAAGAAAATATCTATCTTTTAGTGATCCCATTGGTTACAAAGTGCTATTAGTGGTAAGTTATTTTAAAAAAATTGTGTTATCATGTCCTTACTTTTGTAAAAGTTTGTATTATTGAATATTAATGCATACTAGTTGTTATAATAAAAATATATATAAGTAACCCAAAAGTATAAAATGAAAGTATGCAATTTGATGACTTCAGCTATTCTCTTTGTACTCTTGCTTAGTGGCATGAGTGTGGTCGAAGCTTGGTAAACATCCTACTTAAGCATTTTTCATCTTTGATAATCATCCACAAACCATTCTTCTTTTCCTCTCACTTCCCTTAAGCTATTTCTTTGTAACAAGAACTTATATTATAGTAATCTCCTGACCTATATTATAGCAACTACATGCCCGACCTGAACATAATCCTACTTAGCAATTCCATTATCAGGACCCAACCAATCCACATCCAATGTCTAGTGGTAGGAATTGGAAGAATAAATAGTAATAGAACTACGTTTTTCAACATTTGAGCTTAATTATCTTGGTTCCACTCCCACATGACATTGGAATTAAAGTCCCAATAAATATTCCCATAATAAACTCTCAATTACCCTAGAAAAATGATTCATTATAATGAATAAGAAAAATAATTTTGGACTTTTTAACTTAACTAGTTCCTTAAAAGATAATCTTAAGTTTCCCCAAACTTCATGAGCAAATCTACTATTAAGAGACCACAATGAAAGACATTCAATACTTTCGAATTAAATTGAACTCTTTTCTATTCTTGTTTACTTATAATTTTTTAACAAACTCATTGACAAACTTTTTTGTAAAAAATTCAAAATCATCTTCAACAATATCTTAATGATCAAGATCAATTGATTCACAAAAATTTTTTTACATATTTTGTTCTTCGAATATAATTAAAAATACCCTTTAAATAGAGGTGGTCAAAGAGAGGAAGGCCATTCTTCCAAGAAAGCATGATTTATCAAGAAGATTGTATTGGAAGGAGAACACCAAGAAAGAAGAGAAAGGAGGGAAGGAGGTATCATTAATAGAAGTGAGATATTGAGAGAGAGAGAAAGAGAGAGAGCAAGATGAGGAGAGAGTTGATTGTTGTCACTTAAAAAGAGAGAAGAGAAAGTGAGGAGTAGTGTCTATAGAAGAAATTAAGAAGTGAAAGAAAAGATATAAAGAGAAGGAGAGAGGAAGAGTGCTAGGAAAAAAAGAAAGAAAAGAAAGGAAGCATCGAGAGAGAGAAAGAGAAGGAGAAGAGATTTGTTAGCAAAATTCTCCTTCTGATAGCTCCTTATTTTGTTTTCTATTCATAGTAATTCACCCTCCTAGTAACTCTTCTCTCTTTCTCTCCTAAAAATGGTCATTTTCTCTCCTCTCTTCCTTCTCCACTAGTAACACTCCATTTCTCTCCTCTCTCTCACTCTTATGACACTCCTCTCCTCTCTCTTTCACTAGCTGAATTACTCCCTCTCCTCCTCTCTTTTAGTGACTATCTCTTCTACTTTATTTCTCTCTCTTTCATTACCAATAAAACCACATGCAATAGTTAGATTTTTCTTTATATAATTTTTTTGGCCAACCTCTCACCTCCACACTACTTTAACTACTTGGAATGGTCAAAATTGTTGCTGCCAACTATTGAATGCCAACACTTTGTCATCCCATTCCTTGAGTATTTCTCATGTTATAGTAGCAAATAAGTTAGGGCTATAGGGAAAATTAACTTAATTATAATCCCTTCACTTAGATGTTGTAATTAATCAAGTTATGCATGTGGTATTAAAAACTAATTTAATTAAAATTTTAAATTAAGACTTTAAGACTTTATTTACTTAGATTGTCAAATCCAAACATACTCTAAAAAAGTGCCAACCAATATTAAAATTCTATATTCCTCAAGCTTTATTTATTATAAATTTTGTTATTTTTACAAATAATTTAGAATTTTAAATATTGTTGCCTTCCAATAATTTTTATAGTATTTGTTTTCTTATTAATGTTTAGCTTCTTATTTTATGATCATTGCATTTCACATTCTCATGAAGATAATTTTAACCTAAGATTCTCTATGGCACCTATACCACTATCATGCCCTGCCTATATTAATCCCCTATTGTACCACTTATCAAAGTACTTAAGCAAAAAAGATGATTGCATTTTTTAAACAAAGAGTGATAATACTATCTCTAGCTTCTTTTGTATTCATATGAATACAAATTATCATTTTGTATATAACATCTTGATAGACACAATTTTGAGTTAGACTAATATTAAAAGTAAGTATTCTCATTTCTATACATATGAAAATTCTCCATTATTCTATAATAGATGTATATTCATCCATATTGTCATCTTAATCTACCCATTTCAGTGTGGTTGTATTATGTCATATAGTGTAAAAAAAGAAAATGTGAGAAAATTACTCAATAGATAAGTCATAACATAAATTACATTTATAGCTTATTCAAAATATGAGTAAAATTAGAAACTTCTGATTTTGACCAAAATAAAAATTTTCATAAAATTTCATAAATTTTCCTTGCTATGTGCTGACAACCATGCCAGAGCATGTGACTTGCGACACACAAATTAACCACATTGGTAAGGCCAATTCATCGCATGTAGACCACATGCCTTGATAAGCACATAGCATGTGCAATGGGTATACCTACTGTGATATGAACCCAACATATGCGATGGTCCCACGTGGTCACAACACACCAATGCCTTCACATATTATGCACCATCTGTGCACTACAACACATGCTCCAATGCACCTACAGCAAGCCTCCATGTATGGCAATGCACATAGTTCTTACCTTATAGTGTTACAATGATGATTTTTATTATTTTTTTCCCTCAATTTTTTTCATAATGTTTTGATTTAATGATTTTAGAATTGAGCTTTTAATCATAAGTCCCTTCTTTTTATGATTTGAATCCCTACAAAAATTCTTTTTTGAATTGATTCTTTACAAGACCTAATTCTATTATCTTTTAGAGTGATCTCAAGAGGTAAAGACTTCCATCAATCACATGAACTAATTTCTATAAATTTGTTAGTAGCAAGACATAACTTTGGTTGGTGTTTGCTATCTCCTTCACTAATGATCACCAGCAACACCTTTTTGCTAACACTTATTCATATCATGTTAGAAGGAAGTGTTATTTATCCATCATAAGTTGATACCATTGGGTTCATTGATAATAGAAAATATCTCAATCCCATATGCATGGATTCTTCAACATAATTTGGCAAACATCTAGATATATCACTTCATAAATAACTTTATCAATATAATCTTTTATGAAAATAAATTCCACCTTGCATTATTTTTCAAGTTTTGTCACGAAGTCTTTATGAACCCATCCAAAAGAATAGGTTTTTAGATGTGATGCATTCTCTACATTTAATCTCTTCATAAGATTTTTTGATCTTTGGTTCTTCTTGCTTCTAATATCAATAATTATAAAGATAAGCTCTTTCTTTACTTGAATTTTGATGATGAAAAGTTCTTTTCTTTGTTTTACTCATAAGATATGCCAATTGGACTTACCATGATAATTAAGCTTTCATCAACTTGAAGAGGAGTTTCAAGTACCTTTCAAATATCAATTGTAATAAGTATTTTATTTTTCTTTTAATAATTATAATACTTTTTAGTACTATTAATAGAATTTATAATAATATACTTTATTAGAGAATATTGTTTTATATGTTACTAAATTTTAAACTTACATTCAGACTTTTTAAATTTTAATTCATTTATATTTATTCTTCTTTTTAATATCCATCACAAATATATTAGTTTGTTTTAGAGATTGAATAGAGAAAAGAGATAATTTGATTGCAAAAGAATAGTATAGACCTACAATGTACTTTGACAATATCTATATTTCATTGATGGAAATTTCTAAACTCATAGTTTGTCATCAAAATTCTATAGTATATTACTGTATCATTTCTCATTGTAGGTGTCATAAGCTATAACACTTTCTTCCATGTAAGATATGGGTTAAAATTCTTCTCTATTTAAATTTTTAAATTAATACCATGTCACCTCTATAATTGTACCAATTCGTAACTAAGCATTACATATGTTAATGCATGAATCATCATTTTTAGTCGAGCATATTTTACTTTATCAGTTGATAAAAAGTAATATGAGAAAAATGTCTTTAACAGCTCCAACCATGCATCTAACTTTTCTAAATCCAATGATGTAAGACAAGTAGTGTGAATGATAATGAGCACTTATAGATTAATCTACACACATTAAGAATAAAGTAAATGAGAAGATAAATATGAGAAATCCAAAAAGCAACACATAAGAGGCACCAATCCAATGTAATCTTAGTTAAGATAAGATAATGAGCAAGATAGAGGTTACTCCATATGCTGAGCCTAAAACCTCTTTAATAACATAGAGACATGGTACTTAGAAAGGGGATTAATAAATCAACATTATTAAAAAGGAATGAAGAAAGTAAAGGTCACATGAGTACAAATTAAAAGCATTGAAAGTCTTTACTAAGCCTTTAAAAAACCTAAAGTAATAAAGTAACTTTCACGTAAAGGTAGTTCGAACACTTAAGACAACAAAATTGAGAAGAATAAGAAAGGAAATGATAGTGGAAGACGTAATCTAAAAAAACATTAAGTGACAAAAAGAAAGGAAAATAGAGTAGTAAAGGGAATTGATAATGTGAAAGAAATGACAAAGTCAAAGGAATTGTTATAAAGTGGTGGTAGGAAGGTGATGTCATAGACTCATAAGTAAAATGACAAGATGTCTCACCACTTGGGCTTTGCAAACCTCCTCCTAATACCAAATGAACCATAAAACTTTTACTCACAAAAATATCATAATTTCCAAATGTATGTCTCCCTTTTTATAGAGATACTAAGCATAAAAGACAAAAATAAAAAAATGAGAATAAAAATGAAACAGTTTTTGTTAAAAGTTATTATCAAATAACTTTCTTAAAAGTTGTCATTTTAGTTTAAAAAATTAGCTTTCTAAGAAGTTGCTAATGTTGTGATCAAAGTATTGCCATACTTTCTAAAAAGCTTTCATTTTAGTCCAAAAATTTGATAGTCAAATCTATTGCTAAAACATTTTCTAAGAGGTCATGTTCTCAATTCTTTGCCAACTAAGTTCACGAGGGTCCTTATGGGATGAATCAGGGCTAACATGTCACTAATTGGATCAATATGTCATGTAGTATCGACTACGCCATAGAAGAGATCCAAATTAGCATATCACAAATTGAGTCAACAAGTCAGCATAACATAGATGATGTCATTGTTGAATCCAAGTTGTTGTGCAGTGAATCAATTCAATAGGTCAACATAGAATTGATGATGTCACAAGTTGCTGTGTTGTAAAGCAAATCAGTGCAACATTGAGAGATCTAGGATTGTCCAAATGTCTCATGAAATATGCTACTGTTTGGTTGGTCTACAAGGTAAGTGTGGTGTGGGCCATGTGAACTCACAATCTAGATCAGACTGAGAAGACTCATTAGTCAATTTATTTTGGCTTGATGTGAATCAGGTTACTCATCAAGTCAAGTTGAACTTGCAATAAGCGATGAAGGCGATGGCGAAGGTGACAAATTTTATGCCTAAAATATAATTTTAAGCTCCATCTTGACTCTACTCATGAAGAATAGATATCTTAAATTTTTTAAAGTATCAATGTATGTTTGATTAGCTATTGGGCATCAAAACTCCTAACTAATGTCCTCACCAATTTCATCTAAGAAGAAAAAGCTCATCTCAGGTGAGTCAACTACTCTAGTTAACTCTTCCTTTACTATACAAGTATCTTTAGTGTATGATTAGCTTTTCTAATGAATAAGATACCTCAAATAAATGTAGTTTTTTTAGGATAGTCTAGTCATCTAATATTCTTTCAATTTACTCACTCTTTTTAGCATGATATGCAAGTGGGCACTCCTGTAAGGGTCCACTCTTAATGAGTGTGGATGTTCACTCAAATGGCTTATTGAGAATTGTAATCGGTCCCTTGTAAGCTACCAAGTTTAAGACGTTGAAGGTAATATGGATGTTGTAGTCATCTGGTAGCTCGACAGCATATGCATTTGGTCCAACATTTTATAAGATTCAAAATGGAATGACATCTTTTGCAAGTAACTTTTGCAAAACTTCTTGATGGAAATCTTTTAAACCTAATTTAGATCATCACATAATCTCT
This sequence comes from Vanilla planifolia, assembly GCA_023846275.1. Taxonomy (NCBI): domain Eukaryota; kingdom Viridiplantae; phylum Streptophyta; class Magnoliopsida; order Asparagales; family Orchidaceae; genus Vanilla; species Vanilla planifolia. The sequence goes on from CM043866.1 coordinate 4,390,563, forward strand.
TTCTAAAAATTCTTTATGCCTATAATGTGTATTGACCAATCTCTTATACTATTAAATATTGATGTTTATTTTTTCTTTAATATTCTCATGGACCTCTCTTATATGTTATGCAAACTCATGTGCAAACATAGACATGTGTGATTGAATGGGTAATAGGATTAGGTCAACTAAGTTATAAGATTTATATCCATTATAGACTTCAATGGGGCTTATTCCTATGGACTAATTATAAAAACTATTATAGGCATTCCCAACATGTATTAAACATATATACCACTTATTTATATTTTATCTTACCAAAAACAAGTAATAAATTTTCTAGATTATGATTTACTGACAAAATTTGACCATCAATTTGGGGGTGGTTGCACATGAGATTTTTTTTACTTTGTTTCTATAAGATGCCAAAGGGTTTTCCAAAAGTATGAAGTGGAATGGATGTTTTTATCTATGATTATATTCTTAAGTAACCCATGAAGCTTTATCACTTTGTCAAAGAATAGTTGAGCAATGTGTAAGACATCAGAAGTTTTTGAAGTAAGAGATGAATCTAGCTATTTTAGTAAATCTCTTTACATTAAGAATATGAAGAAACGTCTTTGAAGGGTTATGGATAGTCAAAGGACAAAATTCATACTAAAGTCCTTCAATGACTATGATTGTACTAGAAATAAGATTGAAGTCCAGTGTTTTGGTCACAATGTTTGTGACTGTACAAATCTTACACTTTATAATTATTCATGTGACATGTCATTTTAATCCTAGCAAATAAAACATATCTTTATTGATCATGATGGTTTTGCCTCATCTAAAATAACCTTGTAGTCCTCCTACATGTATCTCTCAAACCAAGAAATGCTCAAGTAATGTTCATAGTATGCATAGTTACTTATCACAAAAAAAGATAAGTCTCTTTAATTGTATAAACATAGATAGCCTAAGTTGGATTACCAAATAATTCTCTATAGGGAATTCTAAAGCTAAAGCAATCTAGGTATAAGCTTGGTAGGGTTTCAAAGCTTATGACTACGATAGACAATGTGGTGAGTAGGTTCACTCGGTTGCTAATGACAACAACTTTATTTTCTACACTTGACTTATGTTTGAGAAATAAGGTGTAGCTCTAAACAACTTTGACCCACTTAACATGTTGTGGCTTTAGCTTCTTCTATGAGTTGAGATATCTTAAAGTCTTGTGATCCAAATAAAATACAAATTCGTAAGATAATAGGTAATGCCTTCAATACCTTAGGATTTGACTATCACATAAGATTCTTTTATCATAGATAGAGTATTTCTTGGACACATTCAGTATTTTTATTGAAGTAAGTAATTAATCATCATTCTTAGCTAAGGATTTTTATTCTAACACCTAAGGAATCATAAGATATTTCAAAAATGATAGAAAAGTCTAAAAGTTGGAGTTTAGGTACTTACATCATACTCTTTGATTTTCACAAATGTTTTCTCGACTAAAGGGTCCATTCCAAATTTTCCTTTTGATATAATCAGTTATTGAAGTAGTGATGGTACTAAAACAATTTTTGAATCTCCTATAGATGGTTGCTAGGCCATGAAAACTCTCGACATCATGCATAGACTGAAGAGTTGGTCAATTAATTATAACATTAATCTTGTTTGGGTTAGTTGATATGTCATCTTTCTAGACTATGAAGCTTAAAAAGTGTTACATCATTAACCCTTAGCTATGGTGCATTATTTTATAATAACAAATCCTAAGCTTTCTAATGAATTTGTTTTAGTGAATTTTTAATTTTAGTTAGCATATACTTGTGTTTGTGGGAGATTTAAAGAAGATGAGTAAATGTCAAATCCTATGAAGATCATCTTGATTTAAGTGGTAAACTATCAAGAAATTTATATTTTAAATTTAATTTTAATTATTTTAATTTTTTTCTTATTATAATTTTAAGTTTGATTAAAATATTTATTATAAGTCACACAAATTAAATTAAAGTTAGTCATCATAAAAAATATTTAAGCTTTTAATATTTTTATCCATCTTATATTGATAGTCATTTTAGCTTAATAATATCCTTGAAAATCTTAATTATCTTATTAAAAAATATTATAATAATATTAATTAATAAATAAATTTTAATAATTAAAAAAAATTAACCTTTGGTATAGGAATGATGCCTACACAAATTCAATATAGTAAATGAGTCAAATAATCATTCCAAAACCTGAATTAAATTGTGTTAGATTGAGTTATTACTCCCGCACCTATAACTATTGTATAACACATCACTAGCTAAATGGTTCATATCTTCTCGAGTACGCTAGGGGAAGCCAACCCTAAAAATAGATTGCCTCTACTTATAGGAAGTCTCATAAGGAGAAATAAAAATCAAAAATAATGTTGTGGGATTAAAACTTCATCTTATTTTCATGCAATATGTTTCCCAATTTGAAAGTAACAAAAATAATATGATCACACAATTTCATAATCGAACAATCTTAATCTCCTCTATCTTTATATAATACCTGATTATATCCTCCATCTGATCGCACCATTTTACGATCATGCCATCCTTGTTTATTTCATGCATAAGATCTAAATTCATCCATTCAATCATCAATTAGATCTAATGATCCTGATTTTATCTAACTTCTAAATAGCAACAGTCAAATATCATTCGTCTAATTACATATTCCTCGTGATGGAACAGTCTTAGATCTTTTTGATCAAAAAATTCCTATGCAATGGCTCTTTCAGCCATTATTTCAAGCCATTAAGATATTTTATTTAAATATTAATTTCCAAATTAAATAATAAATTACGAAAGCTACAATGGCTAATTTGCCTATTTGGTAAATGCTTCTAACCATTGGAAAATGTCTATAAATAAGATATTCTTATCATCACTTTCAACGTTTCTTAAAATTATACTTCTTCTTAACTTAGCTAAGTTATTAATTTTTTTATTATTAATTCATTTAATCAAGATGTTTGCATCTCTTCAATCATTTCCTCAAGTATAAGATTTTGGTTGTATTAATTTCAATTTTAAATTTTTTAATGTTTTCTTCTATTGTTATTTTATTTTGGTGTAAGGTCATAGTAGTCTATTTCTTTTCTTTCATTTTTATGACTATTTAGCCTACTCATCTTTTAGAAAAAAGCTGATATTCAGTGTTATTTTTATCTGAGATTTTGTCATGGTAGACATAAGATTGTTTTAAAGTCAAACTATCAAAAAATCTTTAGTGTATATTTTTAATTCTTATTGATTTTTTTATTTCAAAATTTTTAAAAAAAATTAATTACTAAAATAAAATTAACATGTTTTAAATTAAAATTTTAAATTTACTTAAAATTATTTTTATAGATTTATTAAACCTTATTAAAAACTACTTTAAATATTTTCATGAAATACTTTGTTAGAAACAAAAATTTTAATTCTTAGTAATTCCTCCTCCTCCCCCCTTCCCTCCTCTCTTATTGAACCACACTTCAATTGGTATAAGAGTAAGGTCCAATTCTTTTGAGAAGAAATTCTCTGGGAGATCCATTACTCTAATTGATGCTTCATAAAGTTTGGGAGAAGGCGCATCTTCTAACAAGTCACCACTCTTTTGTGGTGATTATTTTCTTTATTAAAAAACTAAGATGAGTAGATATTTAAGATCAGTTGATAGAGAAATGTGAAAACTAATACAAAGCCCTTTTAATTTTCCCACTAAGAAAATCTCATAAGATATTTATATAACTATATTTTTTGATGAAATATATAAAAAAAGAAAAATATAACGTGAAATTAAATGATAGGGTCACAAATAGTTTATATTATACTTTAAATAATATTGAATTTATTAGAATTATGAATTTCAAAATAATTTATGAAATTTGGCATAAGCTAAAGATAACTTATGAAGGATCATTTGTGAAGAATAAAATAAAGAAGTGTAAGAATGAAAAAAGAAGACATTGAAAATTGCTTTGAGTGGGTCAATAGAACCTAGCACAAGTGAAAAGGAAGAAAATAATAAAGGACACTTTTGCATGATGGCTAAAGTAGAAAAAGAAGAAGAAGAGATCTTCAACTAAGGAAGTAAATTACTCTAAAGAACAATTGGCTAAACAATTATTTTATGTTTGAAAAAAGTCTTAAAATTTGAAAAAAAGATATAAGAAATTAAAAGAAGAGCATAATGAATATCTAGGTTACTATGAACAAATTAAAGAAAATGTCTACATTCGTTTAGATAATATGAAAAAACCAATGATAATTTAAAACGAAAGATTAATGAGTATGAATTCTTAGTTAAGAACTTTAGTAATTTAGCTTTGCATATTACTTGCATATTTTTAAAGTAAAATAAATTATTAAAGATATTTTTATTATATATGCTAAAAGATCAAATATGCATAGGCATGTTGATATTTTACAAGATCATAAGCTTAGATGCCAATATTGTATACAACCAATAGCACTTCACATACATGTAGGATTAAAGCTAATGTTCATTCCAAATTTTTTACTTTTGTATAGATAGTGAATGAAAATAGTAGACCATTTATAATAAATGTATTCAATCCAAAATGATTTGGGTTCTCAAATCTAATAATTAAAATTAAGTATTATACATAAAAACTTTAATGAATAAATTTTAACTAAAACAATTAAAGTAAATATAGTTGAAAAATAAATAACATTTAAGAAATTAAGTTTAAAGAATTTAAATGAAATAAATAAAGAAAAAAGACTTAGTTAAAGAAAATTCTAAAACCTTAAAACTTATTTAAGATCATCTTAAAAAATAAGTTATAAGTGAAATTATGATTAATTTTAAAACTAATCTTATCATAACAATTAATCTTTTATAACAAATTTTAAATCAATATTAATACAATATGCCTTAAATAATGTGTTGGGTAATAATTATAAAAAACTAATTAAACTAATTTGAAAGAGATTGAGAGAGTTGACGTAACCATTAGTTAAAAATGTAAATAAAATAAAATATTTTTTAAAAAAAACTAGATTATCAATTAAGGTTGATTTAATAAAATCTTAAGGTTATAAATAATTTATAAAATTTAGATTAAGTCACTTTGAGTGATAAAAAAAAAGGAAAGAGACTAGAAATTCAAAAAAACAAGCATAAATTATAGGAGAGTATTAATTTAGTCATAACATACATGTAGAAGAGTTCATTTTCAATTATTTTGTATATTCTTTTTATAAATAGTTTCAATTTTTATAAATTTTATTAAAGATTTTGTTATAATCAAAAGGGAAAGATTCCTAAATTATTAACCCCTAGTTATGATTCTTTGTTTGATTTTTTTTTTGATATTCTTTGTTTGATGATAACAAATGCTAAGTATTTTTAATGAATTTATTGAAGTAAATTTTTTGATTTTAAGTAGTCGATACTTGTGTTTGTGGGAGTTTTAAAGAAGAAAATGTGCAAATATCAAATCTAATGAAGATAGTCTTGGTTGGAGTACCATATATGAAGAGATATATTTTTAATTTAATTTTAGGTATTTTAATTTTATTTTGATTAGAATATTAAGCTTGATTGAAATGTTTATTACAAGACATATAAATTAAATTAAAATTAATTATCATAAAACATATATACGTTTTTGGTATTTTTTATACGTTTTATCTTTATTATCATTTTAGCTTAATCATATCTTTGAAAATCTTAATTAACCTTTTACAAAAAATATTATAATAATATTAATAAATTAAATTATTATAATATTTTAAAATTTTAATAATTAAAAAATTACAAGTTTGGTAGTGGCCAATGACTCTTGCATCAGTTTGACATTGTAAACGATGGAATAATCATTCCCACACCCGAATTAAATTATATCAAATCAAGTTATTACTCCCGCATTCGTAAATATTATATAACACATCATTAGTTGAATGGGTCATTGCTTTTGAAAATATCTATAAAACAACCAACCCCTAAAATAGGCTACCTCTCATTAGAAGGAGAATTCTTATTAGGAGAAATAAGAATCGTAAATAAAGCATGCAAGATTTAAACTCCATCTTGTTTTCAGACAGTATGTTCTCAAATTATGTGAGTAATTAGAACTATTCAATCATGCAATTGTGTGATTGAATGACCCTGGTCTCCTCTGCCTTCATATAATACCTCATTTTATTCTCAGTCTGATTGCACCACTTCACAATTGCATGGTCCATGTTTATTCCATGAGTAAGATCTAAATCCAGCTGTCCAATCATGATTCAAATCTAACAGTCCTGATTAAATCTAATTTCTATATAGTTGTAATTGAATCCCATTCATCTAATCATGTGGTTTTAACAATCAAATGGTCCCAAATCATCTGATCAATCGACTCTTATGCAATAGTTATTTTAGCAATTATTTAGAATAATTTGGATATTTAATTTAATTATTAATTTGTAAATTCAATATACAAACACTGAAAGTTATAACAATTAATATTCTTATTTGGCAAGTACTTTTAACCATTAGAAAATTCCATAAATAAGATTATTTTTGAATGAAATGATTTGATGAATTTTTATGCAATTCAACGAAAAGTTTCAAGCTTAAACATTCAAGTTGTTAGTAGCATTTTCCATCCTAAATTTCAAGAGTTGTTGCCCCTTCGATCATTAAATTTCTAAAATTCTGGTTCTTCTCAAATTAGTTAAGTTATTAATTTTCTTTATTTCTAATTCATTTAATTAAGATACTTCTATCTTCTTAATCATTTCATCAAGCATAAGATTTTGGTTGTATTTATTTCAATTTTATGTCATCAAATATTTTTCTTCTATTGCCATTTTATTTCTTTTGTAAAATCATAGTAGCTTGTTTCTTTTGTTCCATTATTGTGAGGGTTAGCCTACCCGTCTTTTTACAAAAGGCTTATTTGAGTGTTTGTTTTTCTTTAGCCTTTGGCATGGATTAACGTATGCTTGTTTTAAAGTTGAACTACCCAAAAAATATTTGGTATATATTTTTAATTCTTGTTAAGTTTTTTATTTCATAATTTTTATAAAAATTTATTATTAAAATAAAATTAACATGTTTAAAATTAAAAATTTATACAAAATTATTTTTATAGATTTATTAAACCTTATTAAAAGTTACTTTAAATATTTTTTTAAAATCTTTTGAGAGAAACTAAAATTTGTATTCTTGACAATTCCTTCCTCCTCCCTACCACCCCCTCCCACCCTTCTTACTAAACAACACTACAAAAATTTCACATGATTGATAACAAAGGCATATTTTTTAAGGTTATCATAGATGTAGTTTTCGTTAATAGCAAAGCAAATCTTTCTAAGATATTCTAAATGGTGTTTAAAGGTATGATTAAAGATTAAGATGTCCTCAAAATAAAATTTCACAAAATTTTCTAAGTAGAATCAAAGTGTTTAGGTCATTATTCTCATAAATATGCTTGGTTTGTTAGACAAGATGAAGAGCATAACTAACCGCTCGTATAACTCATCCTAGTATGGGATCGGGAACCAATACTTTACATATATTTTGTTGATGACACTACTATTGATATACATTCTCCATGAACCATCTTTTTTAGAGGCTAGAAGGGGGAGAATGACACAAGAGTTAAGGCTTTCTCAAGTGAAATCTTTATCTAATAACTGTTAAGCTTATTATGTGAGTTTTTAGCATTTAAAAGGGCTCATTCTATAGTGTGACAAATTTGGTAAACTAAATACTATTATGAGTATAACAAGTTGAATGTCACGAAGTAGTGGAAAACTTTGGGGCTCCTCATTGAAAACATCGGGATAGCTAGATAAAATGGGTTTTATGCTATGAGGTATTACCATATCAGGTACCTTAATTGAGGGTTTCTCTTACTACTACAATCTTGATGATAATTCCATCAATAAATTCTCAATCAACTTCACCAAGAGACATAAACTACATTTTTTGATCTAGTGTACTAACTTGCTTCTTTTTAATGAGCCAGATATGGTCTCTAAGTTGTGATAATTAAAGCCTAAATTTCTTGTCTTGGTGTTTGAAGATGCAGGTGCTAGCTTTATCGATGAGAAAGGCATCTTGATCATACAATCAGGGTTGCTATAAGATGATACCTCATACCTATATAAGAATAACTTCATATAAAATATCTTTAAAATATTAACCAAATTTAAGTAATAAAATATATTACTTCTTAATAGAAATTGATTTTTCATTAGTCCAAGAAATAATGCATAGGTTAGGATGATGAGTAGTGGTAAGTCCAAGGCATACTAGTCTATTAGTAAAGATAATGTTGAAAGGTATGAAAAATGATGGTGCATCTCTAATATTCACTTCCTTAATATTGGGTGAAGGTACATCTCACAATTACAATGGGTTCAATATCCTCAACAATGTTCTCTCCTTTCTCCTTAGAGTATATGTTGTCAAGGTTAGAATAAGGATCATATAACTTTCTTTCTTCCATGATGTTAAAATCCTCACATGTCTCTTCCTTAATATAGTTTATTTGTCATTGGGTTATCATAAGACCCTATCCTTTGCTTCATAAAGAAGTTACTTTAGGTGATAAGTTAAAAGGTTAGTTTGGTTTTGCTATGAGTATAGGGATATAGCTTGGAGAGAAAAGTTTTAGTAGGTTATTTGTGGATGATCTAAGGTTGGGAGATCAAAAAATTAACTTGGACAACAATTCAACTCTTTTAGCTAGATAAAACTTTTAGATGTGCTTAAACACAATAACAAGCCTATAAGACTCTTCCAAGATGTTAATATTATGCATGAAAGCTCCCTTTGCTCATCTTCTCTAAGCCAAGCTCAGAATAAGAAAAGGGTGACCAAAGGGTCTTCATTAACATCATAATCAAATGGTACTCATTGAAATGAGCAATGTAGCAATGTACTCATTAACTGACTTCTAACCTTGTGTTAAGTATTGCCATTGGTCAAGTAATAGATTCTTATTTGAAAGGTATATGCATTTGTCCCTTAAGATTCCCTTAAACTCATTCGAGGTTCCTTTAGATGGTAAGCTTCTCTATTGACTTTAGGTGTCTATGATTTCTACAAACACTTGAGCTTGTTTAGCCAACTTCATTAGGAAAATAACATCTTTTGATCCTTATTAAGTCTAAATCATTGGAAGTAATGATCCAAGACTATTTCCTACTCAAGTAATTCATAAGGTTTAAGATACCTTTAAAGATGGGTGTGTCACATTTTAAGGACTTCATGAACTTTCCATCATCATTTTCTCAATCTTCTCCTAAGAAAGAGTTGTTAATCCTAATAGATATTGGATTATGGGGGTTGATAATGTTAGGTCTAAAAAAGGTGGACTCATTTGGGGCTTATTTTAGTTAGGGGATCTTAACTCCATATTCTATTAGCTTAACTTCCATAATTTTTAGTCTAGTTAAAAGGTCTTCAAGAGTCATTTGTGCTTAGCTAATGTGTTAATGCTCCATGTTTTAAGTTCTCTAAGTTCTTGTGCACATTATTATGTCCTTTAAAAAAAGAAAAGCCCTCTTATGTTATCTCTCTCTCTCTCTCTCAAGAATAGGTTCCAATAGAAGAAAATTAAAAAGAATCTTTAGTTTAGCTTGCTTTGCTATTAGCATTACAAGACTAACAAAATCAAGCTATGATACTAGATTTAATACCAAACAGGTGATACAAACTATGTAAGCACTTAGAGATTAATATACACACTTTAGGAATAAAGAAAACAAGATGATAAGCATGAGAAATCTAAAAATTAAGACAATCTTAGAAGAGATAATCATAAGCAACACAAAGGTCACTTCACATACTAAGCCCATAACCTCTTCAACAACACAGAGATGAGGTACTCAAAAAAGGGGTTTATAAATCAATATCACGAAAAAAAAAAATAAAGTAAAAGTGACATGGGTGCAAATTGAAAGCACTAAAAGACTTTACTAAACCCTATGAAAAACCCAAAATAATAAAGTAGCTTGAAACATAAATGTAGTTCAAACACTTAAAAAAATGAATCAAAAAGAGTAAAGAAGATGATGATAGAAGTAGAAATCGGAGAAATCTTGAAGAAACAAAGTGATAGAGGAAGAGCATAGAGATGGTAAATGATGAAATAAAAGTGAATTAACAAAAGGAAAGAAATAAAAAAGTGAATGGAACCAATATGCAGTCATGGTAGGAAGCTGATGTCATAGAATTGTAAGAAATCTAGCATAGCATCTCACCACTTGGGCCTCACAAACTTCTTTCTAGTTTTGAAGCCTTGATGAATGAACACGTTAGATTTCTTACTGCGATCAACCTGAGACCTTCATAAGATGCAATGGTACAATGGAAATTTTATTCATACAAAGATCATCAATTCAAAAGGATGGGCCTCTGGCGTAAGCATAAAAGACAAAAATTTAAACATAAAAGAAAACAAAATAAATTTTTCATTAAAAGTTATTACCAAACAGATTTCTATAAATTTGTCATTTCAATTTCAAAAATTTGTTTTCAAAAAGCTATTTCCAAGGATGTTGTCAAAGTTATCGACAAATAGTTATCTAAAATGTTGCATTTTGTATTTCACATCAGTCTAGTTTGTACAAATCGTTGTGGTTCAAATCTGGGTCAATGTGTTTGGGATCAAGTCTTTTGTTGATGCGACGTTAGTAGTGTATAGGCTAGACCTAAGTCAACAAGACACAAATCAGGTCAATGAATCCATGAAGTGTCGACAGTGTCCCAAGTTGAATCTGATTTGGAGTGTTGTCAATTCAGTCAACATAGTGATGGTAGTTTTGTGGATCAAATCTAGGTCAACATGTCATAAAATAGGTTGATGGGTCTACACAACATTGAAATATCCAAGTTTGTTCATGTATCAGAATTACTATATTATTGTTAAGTAGGTCTAATGGGTCGATGCAACGCAATAAATCCTGGAATATATTTGGTTCATGTGAACTTGCAACCCAAACCAAACCAAGAAGTCATGTTATCAATTTATTTTGAATGAATGCAGATGAGATCAGTTGTAGGGTCTAAGTCCAGCCAACACCAAGTTGCATAGTGATGGTGGCCAATGATGGAGGAAGAGGTGAAGGCAATGAAGGACGATGGAGTTGATAAATATTGGATTTATAGGCTACTTTTTAGTCTTTTTACATTCCTTACACAAAGTTTGAACTAGAAATGGAATCTCTACCTTTACTTTCTTCATATGAAGAATAAATGTCTTGATTGTTTGAAAGTGTCTGTGCATGCATGACTAGCTATTGGGCATCAAAAATCCTAACTGATGGCTTCACTATCTACTAATTATTATAAATAAGCAAGTCAAGTGTATCATCTAAGTTAAAAGATGCTATTAATTCTCATGCATCAAATGGTCGAGATTGATGATGTCATCATCATTTTCTTTAATTATTCTTAGATTATCATTTAATCTAGAATTCTATTAATTAAAATATTTTTAATAGATTATCTTTTACATCCATCATAAGAGGAGATTGAGACTTTAGCATCATCTTTATTAACACTTGTATTTGTTAAATTAATAGAGCTAAATTTCTCCAAGCTTGATGGTAAAATAGCCAACGTAGTCACCTTGGTTGAAGCCTACTCAATCTCCTAATTCTCTTTTGTGACTTGCTCTTTAATAACTTTCTTCTTAGCTCTTGCTATCAACATTAAATTGTACTCTTATACCAAAAATGAAATGATTTATCTACAAGAAATTCTCAACCCAAGCCCTTAATAATAGACCTAGTTTTGGAGTGACAATAATAGAAATTAAAGCATAAGAATGGTAAGGAGCTAAGAAAGAAAGGAAGGAGAAGAGGGGTTTTATCAAAAGAGCATGGAATTCCTTAAGAATATAGAATTCAAAATGTTCTAAATTACCCCATTAATCATTCTTGTCTCTTTATATAGAAGTTTGGATATAATATTTTATCACAGTATACATATTTTTTAATTTTCATAATAAACATATGGTTTTGACAAAAATCTAAAATTCTACACAATAAAGAGCCTATCCCCACAAGAGTGAGCTATTACACACACATGAAAGATTATGTCAGCCACAGTTCATGTGTGAGTATTGTTTACATTCACAAATGTGCCTGACCATGCATCTACTAACAATGTCGACACTATAAGTTCACCTACCATGCATGCACTAACTGTGTCAAACTAATAAGTTCACCGACTACGAGCATGGGCCATGTGCCATGATAAGCATCACGATAGTGTATGTGCAATGCACACACGTGCTTGGCATATCTATTATGTCGTGTCCCAACATGTGCAGCCATCCCATGCAATCGTGAGCACCCAACTTCCATGCTTTTTCATGCACACATCATTATCTCCACACTGCATGTATAACCTATGCACTACAATGCACAATCTAATGAACCTATAGTGAGACTCTGTGCTGACCATGTGCTTGGTTCTTGCCTCTTAGTGTCATAATAATGAATTTCATCTTTTTATCCAACTTTAAATTTTTTCATAATTTTGAATTTAATGAACCTAGAATAAAGCCATGATCAAAGAACTAATAATTTTTTTATTCTTTTATTAATGATATCCTTACTTTGACATTTGATACAACTTTGTAAGATTTCATGTTTTTCAAGACAATGCCAACATAATTATTCTATTTTAGTCTAAGAAGTTAGACTTTACTTGGTCATACGATAAATAATTGCAAACTCGGTCTTTTAATTTTAGGTTTATATAATAATTATATCTTATGGATATCACATCATTTTCGCAAAGAAATTGTCCCAAAATTGAAAAAAAAACTTTAAGAATTAAGTTCTTATATGAGATTTCACTCACAAATGACTTCTCCATTAGTTTGATTTGCCCACATCTTCATTATTTATATTATCTTATTCCATAATATCTTTTTTACTAATCTAAAATTTAAATTACTCAACATACGTCGTATTCAATTACAAACTAAAATCATTAGAGTTATAATTAATAATATGAGAAGCATTAAACATATACTTAAAGATTAGACATGCAAGAAATAAAGAACTTTAGCCATCTACAAAATTAAGGCCAACTGATAATCAATTGGACCTATTCTTTCCATAATTGAAAAAGGAATAATATGTCATGGTCTCAACTTTCCTACTTTTTTAAACCTAATGATTCCTTTAGAAGACTTGCCTTAACAAAATATAATCTCCCTCAAATTCCACATTCTTGTGCTTAGAATCAAAGTATTTCTTTTGAAAATCTTGGGCAATTTGACTTCTTAATCTGATTACCTTTACTTTTTTAGTAGTCTTCTTTACAAAATCAAAGCCAAGCAATTACTTTTCTTTTCTTTTTTTCTAGCATAAGGAGATTAACATTTCCTCCAAAATAATGCTTCACAGGTTGCTATGTTAATATTTGATTGAAAGTTGTTATTGTAAGATAATATAATGAGGGTTTAATGACTTTCTTAATAATCCCTAAAATTTAGAATACACATTTGTAACAAATCTTTTAAAGTCTTTATTATTCTTTTTTTGTCATTTATTTAGAAAAGAAAATTTCTTACTTAGTTCTTCAAAACTTTCATCCCCATATAATTCTTTAATATAAAAACATGCTTCATACCTACTTTTTAAAGATTTTGAATATTTTGGACACTTTTATTAATGTATCACCTAACATATGTCACTTGTTGAATCACATGCCATGAGCCACCTACCACCATTTTGGCATCATACCTCTAGTTACATACCTAACTACTCAAGAACATTAATTTTAGATTAGAAAAGATTTGATTAAACATTTTTTATGATAGTTTAATTTTTTCCTCTTTAATTAAGATTAGCTCTTTTGGGCTAAGACTAGCTCTCCTTATCATGGTTCATGTGATGAGATAATGGTAAACACTCCTTTCATACGATTTAAGCCCAAATTATATTTTCTATTCATGCAATTCATGATCTTTATGCTTATGTTTAATTTTCATTCTTGTTTTGCATCATTCACCTCTTGTCACAAGAAACTCTACTCTACAGAGTTGAAGTATAGATTGTCTTTCATGAACTTTAGTGTTGACTTTACAAGTTCATTATTTGTAGGTCATATATCTTCAAAGGTTAGTTTATTCAATCATCTTTCAAAAGATTTGTATGAATAATTGAAATTCAAAATTCCATAAGTGAGAATACCACCTTTTTAAAAACTTTTGGCTGCAATGACAAATGTTTCCTTCAATCACTTGCATAACTATTAGTTTACAAATTATCATATTTAAAATTTATCATGCAATTGGTCATCTTCAATGTTGAATGCTAGTTCAGTAGTCATATCCTTAGATAATTCAAAAATATATATGTCATCACACCTCTTATCGAATTGAACCTCTTTTGCTTGTTAAATATCTTCAACATGAGATATTGTAGAGCCCTACACGTGAGTTTGTAGGCCATATCTCTAATTTTGGAATTGATTTTTTATTTCATACTTAAAAATTTGTAATTCTTTTTGAATTTCTTCTCTTCATTGATTTTTCACTTGAAACAAGTTTTGTACTAAATTTGATAAGCTTTATTTGGTTCCTTTCTTATTACTCTAGTTACCATTTGTCAAGTATGTTTAATAAATAGTGAAGTACCAATAATAAAAACAATATTTCAATAAAGCTATTGGGCTCTACTCATTTTCTTCAAGGTGCTCTATCTTTCCAAGAAATGATGAGGATCTTTGACCAATTGATGCAGAAGAAGAGAGGATTAGTCATAGCATGAAATAAAGTAAAGAATAAAAAGTATAAAAAAGGGATTAAATGAAGAGGAGTAGAGTTTAAAAGTAAAGAAAAAATAAATATTTACTCACCCAAGTGAAACCATGAGAAGGCCACCAAGCAAACTCAAGCACTCAAATCACAAAGTAATGCACTTGTTTTAGTCACAACTAATTCACCATTCATCTAATCATGTCAAGTCCATTAAATAAGAGATTATACATAATTACTTTATACAAAAGGCAACCTTCCTATCTACTTCTTAAAGAATTCTATACTCATATAATTCTTTAACACAAAAACATGCTTCATACTTACTTTTTAAATATTTTGAATATTTTGGATACTTTCATTGATGTACCATCTAGCATGTGTCACCTACCATGAACCACCTACCATCACTTTGACTTCATATCTCTAATTACTTAACTACTCTAAAAGCTTCATTTTTTAGATTGTAAAAAAAATTGAGTTAATAATTTTTATCATTACTTAATTTATTCATCCTTAACTAAGAATAACTCTTTTAGGCCATTACAAGTTTTGCTTATCATGGTTAATGTGATAGGCTCATGATAAACAATTCTTTTATGCAATTTAAGCCCAAATTTCTTTTGTTGTTCATGCACTTCATGATCGTTATGCTTATGTTTAATTGCTAATTCTTGTTCTATATCACCATCTTGGCACACTATTTAATTCACGTACAATGTAGCCAACTTTTTTATAAAGGGGGCCATTTTAATAATCAAGAAATAGGTTAGTCTATTAACTATCACCCATATGCAATAATATCTTACAAGAGATCAAGACAACCCTACAACCAAATCTATTATGAAGTTTTTTGTATTTTCATTCAGGGATTAACAAGGGTTATAAAAGTTTGTTTGGCTTCTATTATTCTCCCTTTACCTTTTGGCATATTAAGCATTTAGTTATCCATTATATAAGGCTTCTCTTCATTCCTAATCACTAATAATTTTGCTACAATTCATAATGCATCTTGGTAACTCTTGGATGAATAGAATGTTTAGAATTATTAGCTTCATACAATAATAATTCCTTAAGCTATCAATAATCTAGAATGCAAAGCTTATTCTAGAAATGAATAATTTCATTAACAATTAAGGTTAAATAAAAAACCCAACCTTTCTTTACTTTTTGAATCAAGTCACACACTTCTTTATCTTATTGCTAATCTTCTTTGATGATGTCCAACCAATCAGCATGTACTTATAATTAAAACCACTAAAACACATTTAGTCATACTTGTCTTTCTAATTGGGATCTATCAATTTCATAAGAAATATATTGTTCAACAACTTCAGCTGAGAGAAGATTGATACTACCTTATTGGCTTAACATATTGACCACTACATTAGCTCTACTTGAATGACATAAGATATCTAGATCATAATCGTTAATATATTCAAGCCAACTTTTTTCTCTTAAATTCAATTTTTTTTAAGTAAAAATATATTTCAAGCTTTAGTAATTCATGTAAACTTCACATATCACTTCACATAAGTAATGTCTCCAACTCTTCAATGCAAAAAATAATAATAGCTAGTTCTAAATCATAAACATGATAGTTCTTTTCATTTGATTTCAATTGAACCGATCCATAAGCCACTTCACATGTACCTTTTTTATCATGCATTTCTCCTAAACAAGCATAAGACTTTCTTTTAGTGATTAAAATATGACTTTGATAGTGTGCATTGAGAGAAACTTCAAAAAACCAAGGTAATTACATTACCATTTTATGTCAGTATGTGGCTTGGCGTAGCCATTAATATGATATATCAAAAAAGATTTGATTTCCATTATTTTCTTTTGATAGATTAAGAATTAGGGTTATAGTCAATTTTTCTTTCAAAGATTGGAAACTTCCTTCGCACATTGGATCCTACTCAAATTGAATTACTTATGGTATCAACTTTACCAAGTGCCTTCTAGTTAAGAAAATTCTTTTGTAAAGTTTTGTGATATCTAACTAACCCAAGAAAACTCTACACATGTCTTATATTGTTGGGTTAAGGACAATTCACAATAGTGGAGAATTTTTGTGGATCTATAGAAATCATTTTCTTACTTACAATGTATCACATGAATTAAACCTAAGATAAATAGAATTCACACATTGAAAATTTGACATAAAGTTGATGCTCCATTAACTTTTGTAATGCCACACATAAGTGATCTACATGTTTTTCCATAGATTTTGAATGTATCAAGATATCAATGATATAGACTATCACAAACTAATTTAATTATTTTTTAAAACTTTATTCATAAGAACAATAAAAATGATTAGTAAATTATTAATGTCCATATTGACGTAATCTGTGTTGAGCTAATGCATAAGAGGAGGTGAATTATGCTTTTAATCTTTTTATTATTTTGAAAATCTTTTCTTAAATTAAAATTTGATAAAATGTTTTATACTTGATAAAGATAATTTTAAAAAAATTTAATATATGTTTAATTTAAATATTATCAAATAAAAAAATATCATAAATTACACTATAACAAAGAAACTAAAAGTTACAAGGGATTTTTAGGAGGTTTGGCCTAACCCATGCCAACATCCACCCCCAGTCAGCCCGATCAGGATTCCACTGATGAAGTCACTCTCTTTCATCATAGTAGGTTGATGTAACCTTTAAACCACAAGTTTTTGTCATAACAAGTAAGGATTCACCAACACAATCTTAATTATAGAAGCTTAGAATATTAAAATATAATATAGAATAATATATAACCATGATGTTTCATTATTCACTTGTAAAAGAATATATGACATGTATAAAGATTATGATGTTGAAATATGAATACTATTATAAAAAGTTTACAACCTAAATGACCTAGTTTTAAAATATTAAATCAAAATATTTATCAATATGCACTAATGTTATAAAAAAATAGAAGCAACATAGATCTTATATTAACATAATCATTTTAAAAAAAATAAAAAGGAATAAGAAAATAAAAAAATCAATTATAAAGAAGTCATTAATAAAATGTGTAATCTAAGAGAATGGTGAAGCAAAGAAGAGAAAAAATGAGTCACAAACATGACTCTAGCAATGACATCAAAATTAGATTGCAATTTTTGGTTTTATGCTTCCCAAAAAATTGATGTAGTAAGGAAAAAGGCTAGAAAGGTCACCCAAAATAGCCATTAGCATTTTGGAGTTCTAAACAAACATAAACAGCTTTCTAAAACACTGATTATGAGCAAGAACAACAACTGTCATCCAATCTGACAGGATGAAATAAGAGCCGCTCTACTAGAATGTTGATGAAGGGTTTATATCTAATCCAAACAAGATGTGATTAGATGGCTAAATCTAAGCTGCTAGATGGATGGTGTTGATGTGCAAGAGCACTGTTGACAAAGGTGAAGAGAATCTCGATCATTCAATCAAGCTTTACAGATGGACGTTTAGATGAAATGTATTATTCACAAATACAGAGAAGATCTCAACTGTTTGATCTAGTTTTATAATTGAATTAGAAAATAAAAATTATTATTTAAAATGGAGGAATTCATCTCATCCATTCAATTAAGCTTGCTAGATTGACTATTAGATGGAATCTATTATTCCCAAAAGTGGGAACGATCTAATCATTCAATAAAAAAATGCATGATTAGATGACATTGATTCGTCTTAGTTTGGAAGTGAATAGAGCCAATTTTTAGTCGCACATTATAGAGTGTAGATGATGTTTGGCATTTATAAAACTTTCTCTGAGCTTATAATTCAATCAAATAAGGTTGGCTAACCCCTGGTGCTCTCAGGAAGTCATGACCCAAGTCATCTAAAACATATACATATTTACATACATACATACATACATACATATATATATATATATATATGTATGTATATAAGATAATGTTTGGCATTTATAAAACTTTCTCTGAGCTTATAATTCAATCAAATAAGGTTGGCTAACCCCTGGTGCTCTCAGGAAGTCATGACCCAAGTCATCTAAGACATATACATATTTACATACATACATACATACATATATATATATATATATCGATCCTATCAAACCTGATCCATTACTTAAAAATTCATGAGTCCATCCTAACTCATTACACCTGAGTCAGCTCAAGAGTTATTTCCTGACTCAATTTAATCCAAGCTACATAGGGTTGTGTCGTGACCAAGACTTAGACCTAACTTTACTTAGTTCACCCTATCTATTGACCCGCAAGTCCTCAAGGCCTATTACCCATTAGGCTTGGTCATGTGTAGCTGCTTAAGAAAATTATTATTTTCTTCCTTTATTTTTTAAACCACCTTTTAAATATTAATTATTTTTTACTTTTAAAGTATCTTTCTAGTTTACTGAAATAAACAAAATATTTTTGTAAGTACAAAAATAATAATGCATAAGAAATCAATAATCATACAAGTGAATGAATGGTATTATTAAATATAATTATGTCATATGTAAATAAGTGATAAGATAAATAATCAAACAAGTAGATGTTTTGAAATAGACTCTTAATAGTTAGCTACTATAATAAAAGTTTAATCAACGACTTCTCAATATGCCATTTAAGCAACAGTTGTCACATGGCCACCATTAGTGCTTAAGATTACTCCACTTGTGGATTGTTCCATGAGATATCTGATACAAATTCTAATTGATTGATCTTGTAAAAGCTTGAGATGCATGGCATAAAAGACACTCAAGAAAAATATTAAAGAAGCTAATGTAATAGTTTTATTATCATTAATCAAGTGGTGTCATGACCAAGGGTACAACACATACTTTATGTGAAAAATTGTCTTAACAATACTCAATTATTTTTAACTTTTAGCTAATGGTATCCTAATCTCAAATCAATTTTGGAAAAGAAAACTTCTCCTTGTAGTTGATTAAATACATTATCAATTCAAGATAGAGGATACTTGTTCTTTATTATAAGTTTGTTTGATTCTCAATGGTCAATGCATATTTGTAGATTATCATATTCATTTTTCACAAATAATATAAGTGCCCCTCAAGGAGACATACTAAAATGAATGAAAAGTTTAATTAATAACTCATGAACTTATTTTTTCACTATTTTTAGTTATGTTGAATCCATTCTATATCAAGATCTTGATATTAGTTTTGCCTAAATAAAGTTAAATTTCAAATTTAATTCCTTGATTTGAGGAATCCCAGATAACTCAGATAAACCATAGGTACATTTTAGGGTTTTCAAACTTTTGATTTAGCACTTCAATGTATAATAGAAACCATTCTCTTCCTTTGGAAAAATATGTTTTGAACTTTAAAGATAGATATAAAAAGAATCTTTATTCTTTTATTATAATACATAATTTCTTCTCCTTCATTAATCCTTTCTTTCACTATTTTCTACACAATTAATTTTGACTTGATAATCATATAACAAATCCACATCTAAAATAGTATCAAAGCCTACTAAAAAGAGAACAATCAATTCAATAAAAACATTTTCTTAGAATTTTGATAGTTCTCTTTGCATATTTTGCATAACTAACAAAAAAATTGAAAGGATGGGATCCTCCAAGCTCCATAGAGGTAATTGTTGTTACCTTTTTATTTGAACATTTCCTTATTTTATTATTATTTGATTGTGATGTTGAAGATGTGATATAATAAATGATAATCCATGATAGAATAAAAACAAAAAAATAAAGATAATACTATCACTCGCTATTTAAAAGTACCCTCATCTTTGTACTTAAGTACCTTCATAGAGGTCCAACTAAGGGATACAAGACCAAAATGTTTTAGTATTTATTTTATTTTCTTTCTTAAGTTCACTACTATAAATTAAATTATTACTATATTATCATAAACCTCTAATCTTTTATTTTATTATCCAAGTACTAATTTTTGTCATTTTGGTAACATTGAATTTTCAATAAAATATATATTTATTTTTTAAGTTTGTTTCTAACCTCTTAAGAGGTGTAGGTCTTTTTTATCTAGTGTACAAATTTTTGAAAAAGCAATAATTCAATAAAAATTGTAAAAAAATATAAAGTCATCCTTCGTTACATATTTATTTGTCTCTAATAATATTTATAATTTTTGTCCTTCTCTCTTAAAGCTCCAATCAATCCTTTAGGATGTTATATAACCCAAGTAAGAGGCAACATAGTGCAAGACTATAGTTATTAAAAAGAAATTTTGTCACTCACTAATTACTGTTCAATTAAATTTATTGAATTTAAGAATTCAACTAAGCTTCAATCAAATGTCATGGAAATCCATTAAGTGAAAATATCATTGTGTCAATATGCCTAAATCCTTCACTTTGATGAATATGATTTTCAAGAATAATGAATATCCATTCTATTACAATACTTGATAAAACCTCTCTCTATTATAACAAGTTCTCTTCCATCTCTTCTTAACATCGCTTTTCTTAGATGCCTTATCATATCAAAGATGACATTAATGCTCCAAACAAGTGATGGATCATCTTCTAAAATGATTTGCATGATAAATTGATACAAGACTGCTACATTAGGATGATGCTTGAACTGATTTAGTATATCATATTTATCTTTTATTGAGTTCATCGTATTTTTTTTCATTATGGATTGTAATGGGTCATACATATAAGACCCTCAAAGAGTTTTCATCTGTTTACATATATTTTATTATTTTTTATATTTTTATTAGAAAATATATTTTTTTATTTTATATTTGAGCTTAAGTTTATCATTATAATCTATTTAAGTGTATGCTATAAAATTAGAATAAAGATTTTTTGGCCTAATACTTAGTTTCTAAAAATTATGATTTTTGTACCAAGCATATGTGCACAACCCTTGGTTGCAATCTAGGTCGTTAAGGTTGTGATCTAAAATCCAAGTTGTCAGACAGTTTTATCTTCACTTCATTATCATCCTCATCATCATCAATTCCATCTCAGATCTTGTTGCAAGAGTTCTTTTTGCCCTTTTTTTTGTTAATTTCATATCCAAGACTTGATCATCCATTCATCATCAACTGGTATCAGAACCTCTTTCATAGAGTTCCAACCACCATGACAATCTGCTACCTCCATCAACCAAGTTGCACCTTTTAGTTCGCTTGGATTCCAAACCTTTGCCTACCACCCTACTAATCCTAAGTTGCTTGAGACGTTTAGGAAAATAAAATAAAATAAATAAAAACTAAAAGATGCCTCAAGTTCTATGCCATTGCTTCTCATCACTAACAGTTGCAACCATATTGCACTCGGCCAGCCAGAATAGCTACACATTCCTATGGCCTCTTCAAGTCCTTTTGAATAGGTTGCATGTGATGATTGTGCAAGAAATTGCACCATCCTAATAGCATTTGCATGCAAGCCATCCACTGCTCCTTTGCATATCTGTGTTTAGTGTTCTACCTAATTGCATCCAAGCTACCACTTTTAATCATAAAGACTGCACCAAATGCATTGAAACCGCATAAAATCCTAATTGTACCAATGATCAGTAGCAAACCCTAGCTAACATCATTGTCACCCACATATTTCTAATTCTACAAATCAACCAACAACTTTTTTATAATACTTTTTAGAAGTTGATATAGAAATCATTTCCAAATACTGGGTGATAAATATTAGAGATTTATATCAATGAGTTTAAGAAAGATGTTATCTTAAATTTCTTAAAGTGTATTTTTCTTTTATTCGGTTAAATTATCTCAACTTCAAGATTAGTATATTATGATACAAATACATAAGCCATGATTGTGTACTCATTAAATTTTATTTGTAAGCTGAACTATAACCATGAGTGAATATATCTTGAAACTTCAATATTAATTTGTTTAGCTCACTTAAAATATCATTAATTTTGGTGTTTAAGTTAAACTTTCAAAGATAAGTATTTCATAACTATAATAATACCTTTTGTTATTATTCTTGATCTATTACTTGAAAACAAACTACATAATTTTATTTTTATTTAAGAATTACTTAATTAATTTAGCTAATTTATATTACTTTATTTAAATAATTATTTTTATTAAATAATACATAAAAAAGTTCTTACATTTTAATCATTTCTTTTATTTATCATGCTTCTAAACTTAACAAAATAGAAACTTTAAAGCATATTAAAATGAAATCAATGTATCAAATGTAACTACAAATGAAAAATAAGTTATATTAAATACTAAAATTACTAAGTGTGTAAATCTCATGGATAAAATATTATCATGATAAGAGATTATATGAATAATTATCTAAATTTAAACTAGGTGGTTATACTATAATAAAATATTTAAATGTACTTAAATATTTATTAGCTAAAATCGGTTACCATGATAATGATTGTTAATTAATTAAAATATTTTTGACACTTATGAAAGAGATTAAAAGGGTAATTGGGTTACATTTTCTTTTAAAACTTAAGGATACTAATAACTTAGTTAATAGAGAAATTTCATATATCAATACCTATGAATTTTAAATGTAAATCACTAGGCTTATTTACATAAAAATCCTAGAAATTACTAAAACTAATTTATCTTCTACATTAAAAACTCAAATACGTAAGAATACTATAAAAAATAATTTTAAAATTGAAACTAAGATTTGTTATTAATGTGAGAAAATTATATAAAAGAGTTATTAATGTAAGTATATCTTGAACTTTGAATAAAAACAACAAAAAAATTAAAACATAAAAAAGTAGACGTTATTTTTCTTTACTAATAAAGAGAAAAAATAGAAATAATAAGATCAATTTAAAGAAATTGAACATATTACTAATAAGAATAAAAAGATGGAAAAAAATGAAATGAAGTCAAAAGAAACAAAATTAACTCATAACCTAAGTCTTAAAAATTCTTAAAGTATTTTAGACATATCTATGTATATTATTACTTCTTATTTATATCTGAAAAATTGTGTTGCTTAATTTAAATAAGTATTAATGTGTATTAACCCAATGAATTATAGCTTTTCCACAATTCAAACTTTTTGATGTGAGGACATTTGAATTAGAAGAAACACATAGATTTGTTGCCATATATACATCATAAAAATATTTTTAATATTAAGTTATCTCTACTTTATGAAAGGCTAATACATAGAAAAAACTTACATATAAAATCTACTAATAAAAAATATGATGAATAATTCTTTACGTAATGTAATTATTATCCTTCATTGATATTGTACCTATAAGTTACTTTATTCCTTTAAGTTTTCAAATTTATTGAAATAATCTATATGAATTGATAATGAGTTTGATAAATATTTACTTAATAAAATTTTATAAGATAGTTTCTTTTGATGCAATGAACTAATATAAGATAGGCTATACTAGAATGATGACTGAGCTAATTTAATAGATTTTATTTATGTTTTATTTAGTTTATCATATTTATATTATTTTATGGGTTATAATAGATCGCATGTATATGACCTTCATAATATTTTCATCCTTTTTATATATTTTTATTATGAAGGATAATTTTATTATTTTGCTTTCAAATAGGCTTAACATTATAATCTATTTAAGATATTGCTATGAAATAAAAATGAAGATTTTCTGACCCCACATTTAATTTCTAAAAATTGTGGTTCTTTATTGTGCATGTATGCACAAAGTTGGGTTGGGATCATTGTTTTTTGGGTTACGATTTCAAGTCCAAGTTACTTGGATTTATCTTTATAATCACTATCATCATCATCATTATTGCTTCTATCTTAGATCCTACTATAGGAGTTCGTCCTGCCTCTTTATCAATTTGGTCTCAAAGATTTGGTCAACCATTCGTCATCATAAATACTCTTAAATTGGCAAAAAAAATGTTTGAATTGGATGTTTCATAAATAAGCTCATTAAAGTGATCAATCTAAAAAACAAAGAGTTAGCTTATTATTTCATAAATATTGACCATGAATGACTACTTTTATAGCTTAGTCAATGATACAACTAATTTATGAGAATGTCATACATTATAAATCAAGCTTTTTCATAAATTATAATTAATATTATTCTTATAATGCTTGTGGTGTTGCGATCTAATTATTAACCCTTTTTATTCCATATTCTTTGCAATGTGACTCATGCATTTAAAACCTCAAAAAAACACTATACAAATGGAAGGTCAAGATTGTGAGTCATGTTTTTGGGATTGTCATCAATATTCAACCATGACAATCACAACCATTTGTGGGGCAACCAAGCATTTTACAATAAATGTCATTGAGGTTATAAATAGCTTAACCCATTTAACTTTTCTAAGAAGTTTCCCTCAATCCTTCTAAAGCTTAAAAATTTCATCTCATCATTGATTTCTTTAATGTTCTAAACAATTATCTTCATAAGAGCTCCTTCTATAAATAATATTATAATATTGTAACCTTCTTAATAAAGTATTGTCTCAACTCAATCAAATTTTAACCTTCTCCAGGGGCTCTTTTCTTGTTTGGATATCCATCCCAAAATTATTCCAATTTTATTATACTTAGTCAAGTTCTCATAAGATCTAAGTTCAAGTTATCTTCAAAAATTTTCTCACCAATTTAAAATTTATGACTTTACTTATATAATTTAAAATCTTTTTCCTTATAACAGATGTGAAACTATTCACCCTGTCTCTCATACTTTAAATGTTCTTTATTGCCTTTCCATCTTACTTGTGTATCCTGACCCCCATCCTTTGGATGTTTCTTGTGGTTCTCCCATCCTCAAGTAACCAATCAGGTGTTACATGGTTGTTAGCTTCCACTTAGTTTATATTTGAATCACTACATACTAAAGGAGGTTGACTCTAATTTCTTTTTGCAACATCTAACCTTTCATAATAAGGTATTGTCCCAATTCAATTAACTTTTGTCTTTCTTCATAGATGGATTTGAGTTAAGCAAGTAATGTTATGCAATGATATAGGAAGGCTACTTCATAGACTAAGAAGGAGCCCCTTTCTTGTTTGGTCACATTTGCCAAACTTGCTCTGACTCTAACATGCTTAAACATGAAGTTCTCCTAGTATCCAAAGCCCAAGTGGTCCCCAAAAATTGTCACCATTTCAATGCTTGTAACTTATATAGATAAAGATCTTCCTCCTTATGATAAACATGAAAATATTCATCTGGCCCCCACACTTCAAATGTTCTTCATGATCCTTCCATCTCTCTAGCAACCTGTTTTCATGCTTTAGATGTTTGTTATGATCATTCCATCCTTCTCGAGTAGACAATCAGGTATTATAGGCGTACAAATTACTTTTAAGAAAGTTAAAATCAAGGATACTTTTACTTTCTTACATCTCAATATTGAACAACTTGTAAGAATTGGAGCTCAAGGAATTGTAATTATAAAAGAAGAAAAGAATAAAACAACTTCACAAGACATGGATGTCAATGAACATGTATTTTTCAAACTTTAGAATTTCCAATATACTAGAAAACAACCATGGTAGTTAAAGAGTGAGAATTCTTGAATCCTCTTAAGAAAAAAAATTATTTATAACAAAATGACAAGTATAAGATTGATTCCATCTAGAAAAGGAACACAATAATGTGACCTCTCTACAAATACGAATGTTCATAAGGCAAGTGCAAACTTTATGAAACCTCTCATGGAAGAAGAAATAATGAGATAAATACCTTAACTAGCAAGGACTTAGTTAATAGAGTACAAGAAGAAGAATATCATTCTAAAAAGGAATTAAGTGAAGTCTCATCACAATACTCAACCTTTTATGAAAAGGAAATGGATGAAGTTTGACTAAAAAAATATATAATATGCTTGTGAGAATATTGATCACATAATTTATGGATCTCTATAAGATGATTAGAGAGGTTTTCAAGAATTATCTATTCAATTAGATAAGATTAAATGAGTTTTATATAATTTTCAAAATAGAATAATTATAATTAAGGAAAAGAAAGGAAAACTTGAAATCCAAAAATAAGCTATTAACATTTAAAAAAGCCTTTTGAAATAAAGAAAGCTTTGTCTAAGTGAGGAAAGAATGAATTTAAAGAGAAAAAAATAATGTAATTAATAAATAACAAATAGATATCAAAGATACAAATAAAAAACAACAATAATTTTTGAAAATAACAAAGTTATTTGAAGAACAAAAGTGGAACATATTATAAGAACAACTGAGGATACAAATAAGATTAATAATTATTTATTATATATTGATATTTCTATGTTTGCTGTTGCTTATTTGTTATTTTGGATAGTTTATTGAGATAAATGATTTTTCATTATGATACTTGTTATTACATCCTTGAATATGTTTAACATTAATCTTGAAATACAAACTTCTTAGTCAAAAGATTTACAATAAATTGACAAAAAAGACTTAAACATCCCAACATCTCTCTCCTTAGCTTGTGGTGACAACATACGTAGATTGCAAGCACTCCCTGTCTTGTATCATACAATCTATTAACTACTCCACTAAAGATGTAAAACTTTTGGCTTATTCTAGTCGGCACCATGCTGGTCAATCACCAACAAAGACAACACAATAGTGAATAATATGAAACATTTGTAGTTATTATCGTACAATATTTAGAACAAAAGAGAAAGTGGCATAGATCTCATGAGATAATATGCAATACTAAAGTGAAACAATAATTTTAATGCTAATAGTTAATCTTCATTGCACATGAATCACTTTTACACATAATTTTGAAATATTAAGTAAAGCATCACTCATAAACATGATCTCTTAAACCCCAACCCATGGCCATTTACATGTATTTATACAAAAAATGATTTCGTGCTAGGAGTGATGACAAATGTAATTGTTGTACAAAGCCAATGTGACAAGCACAATGGTGCAATGCACCTCAAAAGAATTCCTTTGCATTATGTTAAAAAATGTCCACTTGTTTTTCCAAATGACAAAGAACCTCTCAATAACCACACGCATGGAACACATATAGTTGAATGGCTCTACTTAGTTGCAATTTGAATGACAAAACAAGAAAAATCAATAAAATGATATCTCACATCTAGACAAAGTTTTAAAAACTACTAACAATAAGGATATTAGTTTAGACACTTAATGCACAACATGCATGTGACATAACATAAACTAAAGCACTATGCACCATGATGACACAAACATGGACTAAAGGACTATGCACCATGATACACACCACCATCCCAATCATTTGATAAGCAAGGCACTTGCTTACCATCTAAGCTTGTGGTCAATATTTGTTAGATGTTAAATATTACACTATATAGACTGATAGATAGCTAAACTTGTTGAAATACTCTACAATTATAGATGCCTTTTGAAAACTAGTTACACAAATCACAAATAAAGTTAAAACATATGAAAAAAATATTAATCGACATTCAACAAGTCATCCATGAAAAAACATGTGAAAAAAGAAATAACTAATATCCAACAAAACATCATTGGAATACAATCATTTTAAAAAGTACTACAACATAATAATAATGTTTGCTTATTAAATTCAAGAAATAAGTCATAAGTGACAATCTAACAATCTCAACTGACATATAGGAAATTAATCAAAGTTCAAGATAACAAATACACTTAAAATTTATAATTGAACATTCATCAAGTCGATCAAGGTAAGCCAATTTCTCATTAGTTAGCCACATCTCCTCATTTAGCCATGCCTTCTTCTTAACATCAATTATTACTTGAAACACCTTCCTATTGCAAGGGCTACATATAAAAAGTGCAACACACTACCACAATTCCATGTCATCCCACACATGTGCCCACTACTCTTGTAGCTTCATCATAAGTGGAGCAATTATGTTTGTCTTCGAAGCTTCAAAACTAGAAACAAAAAATAACTCGGTAACTTTTGCTATTGCATACATGTGCTTTGTGATAAGTGTGGCATATCCATCAATGAAACCTTTTTGATACACAAAGGTGATTTTTCCCAAATAAGGCCTCTGCAAACCACAATGTGACATCAATGTTAAAATCTCTTGGAGATCCTTTCTTTTCGACGATGTCAAGCAATAGTACTCCAACATTAGGAGAGTATCCCATACCATAATTAGCAACCAAAGGTGTAAACCTTGATATCAACTTTCAATAAAGCCCCTTAAGAATACCTCCAGTTTTTAATTGCTTTAAAGCAAGATTAACCTACAATAAATGAGAAAGGTTATTATTAGATGGGTTAAGAAATGCAATGCAATAGCTTGTATATATAGTGTCCAATGGTTTACCTTGATTTTTCAGCTTACCAATCCTTTGGTATTATAATAATTCTTCTGTGCAAGTCACAACCAATACTAGTCTCTTGCCTAGAAGGTCTCACCACCAATTCTAGTCCTTCCTCAACTGGCACCACTTGTTCCTGAATTGGGTATTTTTGTAAGTCTTGCTAATTGAAGCACTGAATTAATGACGATTGTTTGCCAGTCCTCACAGTTAAAGTGGGTTGTGGGATGATTTCATGTAGCAATCTATGCAAGGCAAGGAACACAGAATAGAATTTATACCATTCATTTCCGTTGAAAATACCAGTTTGGAAACATCATCAAGCACTACATAAATGGGTAAAGCTCACAAAATCGGATAAAAAGAATGAGCTGGGAACCGAAAAAGTAAAATCGTTAAAATAGAAGACCCACAACCAGACAAAAATGAGAACGCAAGTTAGCGAACTTGACAGACATAGGAGTTAAACGTTATAAAAAGATGCTTCGACAACTACACCTGCTTCAATGGTCGAAATTGTCGGCTTGCTCTGCGTTGGACGCGATAAATCTGCGTACCGCTGGGCCTTCTCCGAAAAAACCCCAGGCATCGAACAGATGAAAGCGCGAACCATTTATGCCCTAACAAGCTCGCATCGAGAATTTGATGTCTCCCGTGAAACTGTGGGGCCTACTGGTTTTGTAAAGGTTATTTGATGGTCACTTTTGTTTCGAAAATTCGGAAACAAATTCTACAGGCAGCCACCGAATAAAGTCTTAACGCATTACAGCTGAAGTGCTTAAAATCACACAAAACCACTGTACTAACAAGAAAAACTTGAAGATATAAATAAACCCACTTTCATCTATCAAGACTTAAATAGCACAATTTAACATATTATAATTTTTATTATTTAATTTTTTTAAATTTCATAATATTTTACTATTTTTCTTTTTTATATATTTATTAATTCTATTAGAATTTCTTATCACGCAAATTTATCGTACTCTTGGGCGGCATGTCCTTCGGCTTGCTTGCATCCATAGGCCTGGCTCGTCATTTTAGTAAGTTAGAACTTCTAAGCTCGATTATGACATGCATATTTTTTTTTGTCAAACCCAATATATATTGTGTGCTTGATAGACTATTTACTCATGATATATAATAATATTTATTTTAAAAAATATTTTAAATAAGTTTTTGCATAAATGTGATTAAAAATAAATTTTTTTATCACGATTATTTGAAAAAAAAATTAATATTTTTATTTCAAAAACTAAAAATATTAAAAAAACTTAATAAATTATAAATCAATAAAATGCTTACTGAACAGGATAAAATACGATATAATAATTAGGTTTAAAATATTGTCGAATGATGGATCGGACGCTTGTGGTACCTGCTCGATAAACTGAACGCCGTGGTACCAGCAATCAAACCAAACTTTGTACTCGCCCTGGTCGCTTTCGACGATATGTTCACCATGCATTTTCCATCTCCGACGAGCGCATTTTCGTCGAGACCTCGTTTTCCATCTGCAAAGAAGATCCCCATCGTCTTCGTCCTCGGAGTCTTCGAATCCTTCTTCTTCACCAGAGTCGTCATGGCTGCTCACCGCATCGGCAATCGGATCCATGGTAACCTCTCCTCATCGTTCTTCTCGATCTAGGTTTTGGATCATAGATTTAAACTACTTCTTGCATCATGGAGATCATGGATCTTCTTCCCGGGATTGCGATCCGCGTTGTTCCTCAATCTGGGTTTTATATCATTAATTACCCGCGTATTGCATACAGTGAGTACAAAGGACAAGGGCTTCCTCTTCGCAGCATTCCATCGCTGCCCCATAGTTTTAAATAGATTACTAGGAGCGTAAACCTTGCAGTGATTCTTCCAGTTATGGGATGTTTTTCTCAAAATGCCAGACATGAAATCAATGGAAAAGAAACACACGCTCTTCTCTTTTCCATGCAGAACATTTTGGAATGTGCAGGAATTTTTAAAATTAAGGGGCATTGGACTTGTAAGAGCGTCAAGAACATGATAGTATTGTAGAGAGAAAAGGAAGGTATAGAGGACTTGAAGTTATAGGTTTTTCCTTGAAACTCTAATTAGAAAAATTATGGTTTGGAGGTTAAAAAATGGAAACTAAGAGGATCTTTGGGGTGATCTAATGCTTCCTGATGACCTGCTTTTCATTGGAGAGGTTCTTGCTTTTATTTTGTATCTTTTTCACCAAATTCTATTGCTGCTCAAAGGTGATCCCGTGACATGGAGGCAAGTGGATCGCATATGACAAAGGGATATAGGTAACATGTTACCTTGGTACTATCTTCCCATGTTAGCGACCCACGATAGTAAAGGAAATCCATGATGTTTTTCGAGGCTTGATCAATGTATTATACCTTCATAATGTGATATCCACCTACAAGCCCCTATAAGTACCAACAATGGATGAGGCGAGTGACCTTCATATTGTGATACCCACCTATAAGCCTTCATAAGTACCAATAATGGATGAGGAGAGTGAGGTTGTTTGACAATTACTCTTTCTGCTTCAAATGGGTGTGACAAGCTATTGGATGATGTTGGGTTGATCATAGGTGAGTCGTCATTTTTGTGTTAATTTTACTCATTAAACTTGGGTGATATGTGATATTTTTAAATTCACAATGGTTTTAGTATGTCTTGAATGTGTCATGCTATTTCAATTTTTTATTTATATTTTCTCTTTTGAATATGATCTTTTATTCATGTTTGTTAGAGGAACATTGATTAGTTAAA
This sequence comes from Vanilla planifolia, assembly GCA_023846275.1. Classification (NCBI taxonomy): domain Eukaryota; kingdom Viridiplantae; phylum Streptophyta; class Magnoliopsida; order Asparagales; family Orchidaceae; genus Vanilla; species Vanilla planifolia. The sequence continues at coordinate 4,422,265 of CM043866.1, forward strand.
TAGTTTTATTTTATCTTGTTTTTTGGGTATTATTGATCTGTTTGATTTGCACTCTACAAATTTTTTAATTCTGTTATGATTTGCACTAAAGGGTATGGCAAATAAGCTTCATAAGCACAATTTTGGTGTTGGAGTTGAGTGTGTTGTCCCTAATCATTTCTTCCTCTTTTCTTGCATTTTGGTCCCAAGATAAATTCCAATTAAGCGATTGATGCTATTTTTAGAAGTTAAGGAAGAAAATGTAGTAGAGCAATCCACTTTATAGAATTCTTAAAATGATTTGGTTTTTATTCCCTTATTTCCACCAAGAATGTGGCAAGGGTGGTTATTAGGCTCATGGTTGTTCACAAAGTTGACACTTTTTTTTAGAAATGAAGGCTATCCTTCTTCCTACAAAGCAAAGTGTTGGCATTGTTTCTTTGCTTTTTTAAGTTATAGAGACAGAGCATAGTTGTGCATTGACCATCAATATTGTGCCTCCATCCTTTTTGTTGTCATTGAACAAAGAACAATGGTAATCTATATCTGAGTATGAGTCACTGAGAGATGAGATGAAGAGATGCATGATTATAGAAAAAAGATATATTCCTTTATTGTTAAGGACAATTTTTGATCTTTTGGAAGCTAGTACAATATCATGTATTGCATGATATAGCTTTTCTATGTAGTATATTCACACGTTTTTCATTTTATCTTCTTCATTGGACTTATATAACTATTGTTTCTTACAATATGCACATCGCTATCAATGCCTTTGGCTCTTAAGTCATAAAGTAACTTTAGTAGCTACTTGACACAATAAGAACACAAAGGGCATTGTTGAGCATATTCTTTGCAAGGGACTCTTTAGTTTGAACCTTGAAGATGGTTCATCAAGCATTTCGCTACATCTCACAACTTTTCCTAGAATGCCTTGTAATCTTGTTCAAGATCTTGGAAAGTTCTCCTCTTCTATATCTTTATGAGAGGTCTCATGGTTGCATAGAGATCCTTACATCACACTCAAGCATCATCCATCATGGCATACTATTTATTGCCCAATTTCTACCATGAAAGACACATCAATCATCACACAACAATCTTTAACGACACTTTTGATCATCTCGTTCTCTCTTCATTGTAGGTAGAACTCTAAAACATCATTCGTTTCTTTCTTCTAGATAATCATAAACCATGTTTTCCCTAATAATCTTCAATGTTTATGGTTCTAGATTTTTGTAAGACATATTTTTTCTCTATTTGATTTTAGACCTTATTATTCACCTTCTTTGGCAATTTACCAACACTTTTTAATTCTTGTTGAGCAAATTTTTTAGCACAAATTGGTTTCATCCATGGCTTCTTCCAAAAACTCCTAATTCTACTCTTTCATAATCACATCTAGTAGATTACAAGATTTCTGATTCAATAAGGCTTTGTTTTGCAAATAGTCAAGCTTTTGTTCTATTTGCTATTACAAAATTATATATGAAATTAATTGCCCAATGCCATTGAGAATGATTGTGAAATCCATAATCTCTTTCGTCATAATTGTTTGAATAATTTTTTTATTTTTCATGTAGTTTTTGTAATATTTTCTCATAAATGTCCATTAAACATTATCTAAAAGATCATAAGAATGAGACCATGATAGATCACAAAACTACTCATAGTGAAACTATTTAAAGAAACATTAAACACTTTCAATGAATGTGGGGATGAGATTATGGAAGATCAAAGTGCTAAGAAAAAGATTTCAAAGGATGAATTGACAAAAAAATATTTCAAGAATTTTGATTCAAGGATGAAGGTGTTTAGGCTTAAAGAAATTGGTCTTATCAAAAGCTTTCCTTCCTTAAAGGGTGGTATTGTAATGAAAATGCCTTAGATTCACTTGGGCAATATTACGATATTGTCATAATTGAACTTGAGGATAATAAAGTTGTGTTGGTTTTAGAGATTTGAAGTTTAAAACCTAAACTTCTTTTCACCCTTCCTCTTATCTTTAAAAGACACATTTGAGATGATGTATATATGCTCGACATCCATTTAGAATACTCTTTTCATTTTCTACTACTTATCCTTATGTTATTATAGTACAGTGATTACCATCACTTTATTTTTATCCATAGCAAATTCTACAAATATTACTACATTTAGCATGTATGAAAATCTTTCGTTCAAATGGTGCAAATGATATTGAAATTTTTATCGATAATTCATATGTTTTTGTGCTTCCCTCTGATGAAGATACGTACAAGTAGCTATGTTTGTCTTGAAACTTCATGGTTATTACAAATTATATATCTATATTCTTAGCTACTAGTTTTGATTTTGAATATTCGTTAGATCATTGATGGATCTAATTGCACATTTAGATACAAAATCACATTATCCAATTGTAGATTCCATGCAACTATCATGTCCATGGTCTTCATCATGATTACAGGCACGTAAAGAAGTGCTATATTTACATGGAAAGCAATCTTGATCTCCAAAAGCCCACAAGAATGTTAGAAACAAAAGCAAATTAACCCAACTAGGGTAGAGTTCATTTTTAATTCAACAAACTTTTGGGTAAAGCAATCCCTAGGTATTATCATTACCAGTAAGGTTATGCTCCTAGCCTCATCTTCAGCTCCTAAGCTTTAAATAGAACAAATCATTATTTAGACCTCATAAGCAAAGGAAGAGGTCATACTTTTTTTTCAAGGAATATCATCTTTTATACCTCCCAAGTTAAAGGGTAGAAAGCCATATTTCTTTAGGGTTGTCTTGTTGATCTCTCAAATCAAGCTAAGCTTGTACTCTTTAAGTGGAGCAATCTCACCCCCACCCTTATTAGCCAAGGCTGAAGTTGTACTTCACTAGTTGAGTTATCTTTTAAGTCTTTCAAGTTTAGGGAGAAGGTCATGCTCTTTGAAGATACAAAAGCTTGCCTATCAAATCTTTGCCATTGGATCAAAGTGTGACCACGTGGTAGGCATCAATTATATGTGCATAAATCTTGAGCCACATTCTTGAGGCTAGCTTCTTGAAGCCAATCCCTCAAGGTATGCTTATAAAAGACAAGTCTTTGACACTTGCTCTTTGAGGACATTCTTCAACACAATATAGGTTTTGCTTCTTTATGCCATTAAACTTTACTCGATGATTATTATTGATTTTGCTACATTAAAAGTGGTTTCTATGGCCTAAAAATTATAACTGATTATATTTCATTAGCAAAAACAACAAAAATTGCCCTTGAAGATAAGCCAATTATAACCATCTAATAGAATGATAGATATCATTTTTCTACAAGTAAAAGTGAAGTCAATATATATTACCTACTTTGTTAGTTATAAGTAAGCCCCTAAGGGACTAGTTCATGGATCCCAAATTCAAATATAGAGCTTAAACATGCACTTGTTATCTTTAATTGTCACCATTTTCCTTGTAAAGAGCTTTAGCTTTCTTATTTTTCTCTCATTTTCTTCTTTTCTTGGTCATTCTCGACGTGTGAGTATCTAAGTTTTTCCTCTCTACTATATAGACTTCTTTTAAGCTCTCAATAATGTTTCTAATACATTAATTTGACTTCAAAATCATTGTCAATATTTTTTGGTACCATATGTGGGAATTTGTAGGAAATTTGAGAACTGGAAGAGATAAATATTTGCTCTTAGAAGGAGAATCTCTTGATCTCCAAGATTAAAAGGTGGCATAGATGGTAGATCCTTTGCCCCATCCATTGCCCACCCTCGATGCTTTTCTTTCTACTCTTAAAACCTTCTTCCATTTATTCTAGTAGTAGCTAAAATTCCACTCCGCTTTTCCTTTCTTCCATTTATTCTAGTAGCAGCAAAAAGTCCTCTCGACTTTTTCATCTTTGATAATGTTTAAAATCAAGCTAACTATAAAAGATTCACACCTAAGCTCTTTTTCTTTGATATGCTTCTAGAAGTCCAAGATGTCATTCCCATAGCATCTGATCCTCTCCACCTTGCCTCCATTTTTAAGGATCTAATACCAAACCCTTTTTCCTTCAACATGATTCTAGAAGTCTAAGCTGTCATTTTTAAAGATCCTGATCGTCTCCACTTTGCCGACATTTCAAAAGATCCAACACCACTAATCCTCACTTAACCCCAACATACCTATACCCTACAACTTGGTGCCTTCCAACTCCAATCTTGTTGTTGCTCTATTCTTCCCTTGGTCAAGATTTAGAATGTCACCAATTCCACCTCACATCTGCTTAGCAATGGTCTAGCATCCTACCATTTGTAACTTTAATGGGATTCCCCTTATGTTTGATGAGAAATCTCATTACCTTTGGGTATTGGGTTTTAAAAATAATAATAATTTAAAATCAAATAAGATCATAGTCTTAGTCAAAACAAAATTGATTCAAATTGATTATAATTGACCAAAAGCCATAGAAACTAGTCACAATTTATTTACAGTGATGGTTGCTTACTAGTTTTGGCCAAAATTGAATTGAAACCAAGAACTAGATTTCAAGTTGGATATTTTGATATATGCATATTTGAATCAATATTATATGAGAAGTATGTCAACTTAGGTACAAGCGATGCATCATTCGATATATCCTTGTATATCATCTTATATTATTTTTAACCTCGAAGAATTAATCACATGCACTACTTAAGGTCTTGAATAGCAACATTGTAAGATGTTTCATTTTTAAGCATTGATGTATTTTTTACTTTCATCTACTTGTTATTTCAAATTAGGATTAAGGGATCTCTCATAATTGACATTTCAATATTAAATGAATAATTTATTTTCATAAGATTGTGTATGAAATAGTGCAAGCAATTGTAATTAACACAATAATGAGCATTATCTACATATGAAATAATAACAACCTCTAGCTAATAAAAGAACTGGATTAATGAAGGAAGATGTTGATAATCTTCTTTATCTTACCAACTATGGGCCCTTAAGAAGAGCTTTGATGACAATATTGTAATGGTGACATAGATTATAGAAATTGATGATGATTGATGTTTGGTTTTTACTAGTTTTGGTTTGACTTCAATTAGAACCAAGAACTATGATATTAATAGGAACTAGCTTTCAGGTTGTATATTTTGGTTATGAATCATATACATATTTTATATCAATATTATTTGATGAGACATATATTAACTTAGGTATAATTGATGCAACATTTGATAAAACCTCATGTGCGATCTTGCATTATTTTTTAATCTTAGCGAATTGATCACACACACTACTTTAGGTTTTGAATAGCAACATTGCAAAATGTTTTAGTTTTAGGTATTGATGAATTATTTTTGCCTTATCTTGTTATTCCAAATTAAGATTATCAGATCTCTCATATTTAACATTTCAATATTAATAAATTAATATCTTATTATCATATGATTGTGTATGAAATAATGCAAGCAATTATGATTAATACAATAAATGAGCATCATCTACACATGAAATAACAACCTCTAGCTAATAGAAGAACTTGATTTAGGATTCAGCTTTTTGGATGATCTGCTCAAAATAGAAAGAGTCAATAACCTTCTTTTTCTTACCAACTACGAGTAGTTGAGAAGAACTTTGATGATAGCATTGTAATAATGACAGATCTTAGAGATTGATGATGGTTGATGTTTGTTGCTACACAAGGATGTTGAAGATAAATGTAGCTTACAATTAAGGAGGTCAATTTAGGGTATCACGTTTAACTTCTACATAGAATGAATATCTGTGCAGTGTTTTAGCTTTTATTAACACATACTTATTTAGTCCCTTAGAACATAATGTTTCCATTAACTCTTCTACAAATCTCAAGGGTGGAGTTATTTTATTTTTAAGTCACTCAACTATTGACATCAAGAATTGACTTAATTACTTGATTTCGCTTGGTATACCAAAAAAAGCCAAACCAAACTAAAGTAGAATAAAAAAATATTACACATTACTTGAGTACATTGGGTAGTAAATCATGGTTGGTCACACTCTCCTTTAAAATGTAGTCTATCTATTTATCAAATTGTTTTGAATGATTATTTTTGCAATTTTGATAGTTTCAATTGTTCACATCTTAAAAGAAAAGTCTTATTTTACCTCTCCATCTAAATATTTATTTTAACATTTTTTATATTGAATCTTCTTCTAACCCAACCAAGAAAACCCTAAACTCATCTCCACTCTCCACAGTCATAATGACTCATAGAGTCAATCAATTACAATGTCTTATTGAGGACTAAAACTATGAGTTCTTTTTTTAATTCTTGTTTTCTTCATTTATTTGTAGTTATTGATTTTTTATTGATCTACACCTATGATGTTCTGCAAGCTAGTCAACAACAAACTCATTATCAGCCCTTAGCTTGATTCTAATTGTGAGCTCCTTGTTGATTATGAATTTGATTCCACTTGCAGACTTCTAGCCAACCAAAAATGAGCTCTCTGTTGGTAGGCTTCATGTCGATCTATGTACCTTTTATGAACCATGAAGTCAATTCTTGTTGCAAACCACATTTTTAACTTGGTAGTTTATTTTTTACTTTGAACTTTATTTTTTAGCCATTGGAAATAAGGATCCTTTTAAGAAACCAATGCAAAGAAGTTTTTAGTCAAGCATTGCCTTCATGTTCACCACTATCAAGCAAGGTTTATTGAAGTTAGTTGTGGTTGTCAATTGTTGATGTGTTGCTAGCAATCTTGCTCATTAGCATTAGTTAATTCTATGCCTACATTTATATTCTCATCATTGTTGGTCTCCTCTCATTTGGTACTAAATATGCCAATCATCTTTGTTTGTTCTCATTATTGTATAACAAGTTATGTATATTTTATTTGGGTTTTTATACTATTATTTGATTACAAATTTTATTTTTAAATATTCACATAATCTCATAATTTGATTGATATAAATTTATGCTAAGCTTTTAGTGAAGGATTAAGGATTAAGGACTAATACAAAATCTCTATTATAATTTTATTTGAGATTATGAACTTTGGATCTCTATCCTTGTTGGCATATTACATATTTGCTTATATAATAATTTATATTTTTCTTTATACTAGTCCCCAAAATCTTTACTTCTGATCATGATGTATCTCTTATTTGTTGAATATATTGTATATTTATTTTCGTGAACTTCCTTCATTAAGATTTGTTTCTATTTCTCAATTAAATACGCTTTCTATTTTTGTAGAATAAGACACCTTTATTTAGATTAAAGTTTAACTTTGTTTCTTTAAAGAATTTTGGCTTTTATTTATTAGGTATCTTCATCTTTATCTTAAGCCTCATTCAACGCATATAGCAAATCTGCTTTGACAACTAATGAGAAAGAATTAATTGTAGTAGCTGATGATATTGCATTGAGTTTTAGATGATTCATCTCCATTATCAACTAAGCTTATTCCAATTTAGATATCATGTTATAAAAACTAGTGCATTTGTTTAATGCACTGGTCACAATGTTTGCTCTACATGCATGATAAACTATCTTCATGTTATAGTTTTTAAATTATTCTAATCATCTTTGTTGTCTCAAATTTATCTCTTTTTATGTAAAAAGATATTTTAAACTTTGACGATCAATAAACATTTGACTTATCATGCTATATAAGTAGTACCTTCAAATCTTTAAAGCAAATATAATTGTAACGAGTTAAAAATTATGTATGAGATAACTTCTTTCATATGACATCAACATATGTTATTACTATGTTGCTTTATATTAATAGACACACAAGTTCTTATAAAGACATGAATATACACTTAAAATTTAGTGTTACTTTTAAGAAATATTACAACAAGTGTTGTGATTAATTTCTCTTTTAATATTTGAAAACTCTTTTCATAATTGAGCTCTACTAAAATGGTATTGTATTTTAAGTTAATCTTGTTAATGGTATTGTAATTTGAGATTTTATATAATATCTAACCAAACTAACAAAATTTTTTTACTTTAATCATACTTATAGGCATGTGTCCTTTTATAATAACTATTATTTAATAAAAATCAACAAATATTCCTTTTGCATTGATGAGTCCTAAGAATGATACATTTTCTAGCTAGAAGCTATATAGTGAAAACTTTGCATACAATTATTGTTCATATAGTCTTTGTTGTACTATATGCAAATGCTTCATATACTTTATTTCATACCTAATAAAAATAATAATGAACATATCTAACTATTGCATGAATATATTATTTATCAAGTCCATGAAGGTCTTAGAGTTTCATTAACCCAAATGACAAAAGAAATTCAAAATTATCATATATGTTTTTAAAGGTAATTTTTTAGATGTCTTCATTTTAAATTTTTAGTTGATGCAATCAATCTCTAGTCAATATTTTTTAATAATTTAGTTCCCTGTAATTGATCAATTAATTCATCTATTCTAAACAATGATCTCAATTATTAATTGTGATGTTGTTTAATTTTTTTTATAAACAATATATATACTTAAAGTTCTTTTTTTAATGAATACTAAATTGTATCTTATAAAGATACATTAAGTCTGATGAAATCTGTTTTAATAAAGTATTTTAATTGTACCTTTAGTTCTTATAAATTAAGAGGCATTATCTTATATGGTCCCCTAAAGATTGATTTTGCAATAAGTATCAAATCAATTACAAATTTGATACACTGTTAGGTGACAGGCTTTACAAATATTTAGTGAAAACATTTGGGAATTTACTTACGATAGAAACTTATTGCAATTGTATTTTGTTTTGTTTTTTTCAATTTCCTTTACTAAACTTAGGTAGCATTCATATATTTCTTTACTAATCTTTTAACTAAAATATATTACTAAACTGTTATCCATATTAATTTTAATTTATTCTCTCAATTATTAGTAAGCTCTCTTAATATATCCTATTCAAGTCATCTCACATCTGATTCCTCTTAAATACTATTACAAACCATTCTTGGAAGTCATTGTAATATTCTTGCTAGAATATTTTCATATTTAACTTCTTAATGAACTTCAATCTTTTCTGACCTACTTATCAATCTTTTCTGACTTACTTATCAATCTTTTCTACTTTTAAGACATATTACGTTGTCAAATAGTTTTCCCCTAATCCTTAATCCCTTGTTTATATAGATTTGTAGCAACTAGGAAATAAGGTAGATACAATTTGAGAAATTATATTAATAGCATGTCCACATGTTGCCTCTCATCATTCTTGTTTATAATAACATGAGTTATTTCAACAATATAACTATATAGTACTTACATCACTATATAATTATTTTTACTCATGTATAAAGCATAGCATATAATGAAATATCATGTAAATTATAAAATATTGATGCTACACTTGCTTAACTATAATATATTATTATACTCATGTACATAGTAAATATGTCAGCAATAATTTATGTATCATACTATTGAGTGTATTATTTATTTTTCTAGGTATAACATAATATAATTCAATATTATTATACTTAGGAAAATGGATAATCAATATTTTGCATAGCTTATGCAATTAACAACTACACAATCTGACTTTTTGTAACATGATAACGATACATCATAATAAACGCATGCATCATCTATACAATTGATCTACAATTTCATGTTTTAATCTATCTTATACGTGTGAATAGCTTGCAATCTCCCAATTATTAGCATGATAATATTACAATATATTAAATGCAATCATAACGACTCATAATGATTACCTTAACATTCTATACAGATCATTTTTTTCTTTTCTCAGTTTTCATGCATAATTTCTTATAATCATTATTGATTGCCTCCATCTCCTCAAACTCAAGCAATTTTTAGTGTGGAAGCTACTTCTAAGTTTTTTTTTTCTTTTATTTCTCTCTTCTCTTAAATCCTAATTCTCTTTTTTAAATTCTAAAGGTAAAGCTATCTCTATTTCATATAATTAGATATTAATAATTTTTTCCTAAAAAGTTAAAGGTTTTCCATTTAATAACAGTCAAAGAGAAGATTTATGAATTTATAGTATTATACTAGTGAGTAAGAGTTATATTTATTTCAACTGGTTAATAATTTAATATTTTTTTATAAAAAAACAAGTGAAGTTGCAACGGAATTATAGCTATTAAAAATTATAACCTTTTTTAATTCATACCATTCGCACAGTTTATTTAACATGTTCAAAAAATTTCTCATTGGTCGGTCGATCATTATCGGTTATATTTTGTTAGGCCATAAGCCAATTTTTTTTCATGGCCTTAACGGTCACAAGCTTTAAAAATTCATTAATCTAGTTAATGTTTTTGGATTCCGGTGATCCATCATTATAAAAAGGAAAATGATTTATGGAAAAAGCGAAAAGGTTGATGCCTGTGGGAAAAAGCATTAAACCTTTCGATGGCAAACCCGTAAAAAGGCGAGCATATTGCGAGACTTATCTCGTTTGAATTCGAGTCTAAAATCCGTAGTATCCAACCCGAATCAGTTGTATTTATAGTATAGATTACGCGTACGCGGTTAAAACAAAATTAAGTGACCTTGCCAACTAAAAACGTGGGCCCCATATTTATGCCATATGTATGGTCGAAATGAACCGGGATTTCGCATAAACTTTAACACCCAATGGGCGGTCGACAGGTTCGATGGCATTATTTTTTCCTTTGTCTGTGGACAATGCAGATGGTAAGTCCGCTGACCGCCATGCGACACGCGGAGGCTTTCCGTTGGCCAGAACGAATTCGTCGTCGTCAATAAATGGAGACAGGGTTCCGGCGAGGGGCACGGATACGAATGGCGGATTTCTTTTGCCCTCGTCTTTTCGATCTGTTACGGACTCTGATGCGGGCTGACAGAAGAGAGTGAGCACACAACGGCAAGAGCATAGAAGCGGGGCTGTTTCCGTTCCGTGCTCACCTCTCTTTCTGTCAGCTTGTTACTCTTCTTCTCTCTTTTTGCAGGGCGAAGATTTGGCGTAGTTAGGCTTTCGTGCTTAGCTTCGTTCTTTTCGGGTATGTGTTTATTTGTTTTTAATAGTAATTCGTTTATTTGTTTAGGGATGGATAAAAACTGTTAAAAAAATAAATAATCTGCGGCGGCGGGGCTTTTGAGGTAGAGATGTCACACCTGTACTGATAGAAAAAAGAGTACGTTTTTTTGCCACATGTTATTTAACGAAATCACTCTTAGTTCGCCCGTTTCTTAGAAGAACGCTTCGCCCTATGATACAGATAACTATTGGTGGAAATTTGAGAGAGCAGCGAATGGATATAAACTTGGTTTGTACTTGATGCCTCTCATTTTTGTTTCTTTAAAGAAGTTTCTTTTTTGTTGTTCTGCCTCGCTCGGTGATTCTGAATGCTTACTGTTTGCTGAAATGCCACTTGGAAATGTGGTGGCTAGCAATCTTTCATTGAAACAAATAGGAGAAGAGGTAACCCCACCAGCCCAACCCGATTTACTCCTGTAGATAGTCATTATTTCGTGGTTTTGTAATCTTTTGTTGAATTTTTTACTTCTTACATGACCTGCAAGCACTATTTTATGAACACGGGGTTTTTAAGTTTTGTGACCTTTTTAACCTGGCCACACGCATACATTTTTTTTTTTTTTTTATCAATATCCAATACAACATCCACTTGTTCTTTTTAAGGTACAAAATAGCAAGTTTTGCTCCGATAACATGGTCTTGATTCTTGCCCACCGTTCATTGTGTCGGGCATGCGTTCTACTTCAGGTTTTTTTTTTTTTTTTTTCCAATTTTTGTTGCGGTATTGACCAACATTTCTGTGGGGGAAAGTTAGCATTTTATTTTTCTTGTAAGGGCGTAGCCATGAGTAAACTGGTGTTCACCGTCGTTTGGGACAAAGGTAAGAATCTGATCTTTTCAAATACCTATCAAGCTTAAAACCTCCATTCCCAACCGTAAACACTTAGTAGAAAAAATCCTAATCCTCTAAAAGTTTGAACTTTTCATACGATATCCATTAAAGTCAGCTTGTGTTTTGGATTGTGTAGAACGAGATGAAGTCCCGTTATATGTGACTGTTATGATTGTTAAGAAAAACTCCAGAAAAGATTTTATAGTGCACAATAATAAAGCAGCCTTTTTGACTGGAATCTACTCTTCCAAACTTGTAATGAGACCTCAAATATCCTATGTGACGTATGCCAGCTTATTATATGATTTGTTATAGAAAGTTTAGAACTTAAGCACTTGCAAATTGTGCTTGTGGATATTTTTCTTCTAGGCTTATAGTGTACTGGAAGAGCAGAGTTGTGAAGGTTTGATCGCTTATTACAGATTTTAATTATGAAAGGTGTAACGTTTACTAAATTGACATTTTTTGGACATGTATGTATGAAATGTGAGCTTTTTGAAAACGTCTTCTTTTGTTTGTATCGCAGTATGCGTGGCAATCAGTAGTAACATGATTGTAAATGCTTTATCTTTCATGAATTGCATAAAATGCAGTAGAATGTTCATATTTGCTTATGATTTCCTCATTGGCGTATTAGTTTTTCTTTCATTTTGTCTTGATAATGTAATCAATTGTATTTGAGTGTGGGTTGGAAAAAATGGAGATCAATTCACTGTATCTTTAAACTTTTAGCAACTTGTTACATTTGTCAATGACCATGGAAGGCATGTCTTGCTGTGCGTGGGATGTCAGTTTGGATGACAAGTTGATGCAATCTAAGTGGATTACCTTGAATGTATTTAACAACTGTAAGTATTATTTTCTTTTATTTTGTACATAATGAATAGTCCCTTACTGTTAGTTTCCTTTTTTTTTTTTTTAATATTTTGAAGTGGTTTGTAGGTTATCTTAGTTGGGGATATTTTATTGGAGCTATCAAAGGAGATTTCTTATTATGTCATGGAAGTTTTTTTTTTGGATTTAATTAAATCTTTAGTAAATGCAACTTGAAGAGAATGTAAATTAATTCTTTTATCAATTCATGCATTCCTACGTTTACAGACACACATCATGATTCTGCAATTTAATTCTGTTTATGCTCTTATTTTATGAGTATAATATGATATTAACCTATGCCAATTAATGCATATAAAGTTTTATAAAGGTATTTTCTTTGGCTTGGTCTTTGTCTATTTTCCTTTTCACTTATGAATAGCTTGCTTCTCTTTAATTGCATCTTTAAAACTGTTGATAGCTTATCAATGTTGATTTATATCTATTCAGAAGTGAGGACCATTAATAAACAAAAAATAACTTCATATAAAAATCTTACAAGTTTTTTTTTGCAAAGAGCATATTTTGTTGCTTTCTTAATTAAAAAGTAGGGTGGATGAAAAGAATTGTTCATGGATTTGATGCGATGTGTTCTTAATTTTTTAATAGCATCTGTTGTTGATGTTCATATTGATAAGTATTATTTAATTTTTATTCAAGTACTTACAATGCTTTTATTTTGTTGTAGAAATAATATTGCACAAATTGATGGCCTAGTTTTGTGCAAGTGTTGATGTACCTTCATTTACTATAAGCAGATAATAAAGAAATTCTTCTATTGTCAATGTAAGTGTCTCAACATCAATTAGCATTTTTCTTATATGATTAGTTTGAAATGTTTAAATTGAATATAGACATAATTCATATGATTGAATTAAAAGTCATTTCATAAATTATTTGTATTTAATGATTGATTGAACTGACTAGATCTCTACAAGGGTTCGTGATCTAAGGAATTGGAAAGTAGAAGTTTCACCATAGCTTGAGATAGATGTACCCGTACTTGTATATATAGCCACCAACACGTTTACTCTTTACATCTAGCTTTATATAAACAAGACACATGTTCTAGTATATGAGAACTAAATCTTTGCAAAATGTGTACAACAAAATTATGATCTTATTTAAAGATAATGTTATAAATGGATTAAAAATCAAGTCATGAATGGTTAATTTATGATTCAAGAAATTAGTAAGTGAAGGAGAATTTGATCAAATATAACACTTCCATCAATTTAATACTTTGATCAACAAAGGCTATGTATAAGGACCGAATTGCATTGTCTTTTGATGGCCAGATAAATGGGTACTCATAGTTAATTTGTTTGTGTTATTTCATTGTTTCATATTCATTACAACTTGATAAAGTTAGTTGATTGATGAATTGAGGTACGTAAATTTGGAACTATGATAGTGTTGAGTGCTTTGATAAAGGTACATCTACCGTAAATGGGTTGCATACTTTGAGATAATGCTGAAGATCTTGAATAGTAGTCCAACCAAACGTATGGAAAGAATTCTCAGAATAACGTTTTGTGCGTTACTGTTGTGATGTTATTCCTAGTTAATTGTATTGTATAGGTAGCATGAGATGTTTCCAAGCTCTGGAATTTTTTCTTACGCTTGTGTCTAGTAGGTTGTCTTCATGTCTTACGCAAGATTTAAACGTATGGTCATCAATAACAAGGATGGGTGGCTGGCGACAGGCACAGGGGGTGAGAACGGCGAGGGGGTACTCGGGTGGTACAGCGGCAGAGCCGGCGTGGACTAGGGTTAGAGTTTGGAATACGGCAGATCCTAGCGGCTGTGAGGGAAAGGATGAGGCCAGCCGGGGAGATGGCAATGTTGTGGGCGGCGGCGGGATCTCGTATGTGTGAGCGGACTCCGACCGAGAGCGTAGCGGGTGCGAGCGAGATTTGCAAGGGTTACCGGGATGCGTGCCGAGGTTAGGTGAGTTTTGCCAAGATGAAGAAGAGTAGGCAGGCGACGTGCAGTTCGGAAGAGGCGGTGCTTTACGTATTGATCGTCAGGACGCAGGCCTGTGGGGGCTGGTGTTGATGATGGAGAGCAGCAAATTGCGCAACTAAGTGATGGCGATGGAAAAGTAGGGAAATGAATCCAACAATAGCGTTGGGAGAAAAAAAGCTAATCTATGGCTTAAAAGGAAAAATCTCTTATACATGTATCTTTTTCACAAAATTTTGAATGAAAAATCAAAAACTTGAATCTTTGTTTAATTACAATATTTAAATAGAATATAAGTGAATATCCTAATAAAAAATGGATAAAAACTAAAATATTCTTTGAGATTAAAAATTGATTAAACTAATAGAATAAAATAAAATAATTAAAATAAATATGTGTTTAGAAACAAAATAAGATAATATTAAGTCACATACATGATATAATATAATCTATTAATGATTTGAAAATTTGTAATTATTATTTTGAGGTTTTTTTCTTTAATTATTTTGACTCCAAAATAGTTTTGAATTTTGCTTAAAATGCTTTAATTATAACATTTACTTTAATACTACATGTTATATATCAATTCATCATGTCACATATCATTTGAAATTTTATTTTATAATATTATATTCTACATATATATTTATTAAATTTAATATCAATTTTTCAAAATCTTTAGTGAAGAATATTTGGTAGGAAGTAACCTTTTTTAATACATTTGAAAACTAAAAAGAATAAAACTATTTATTAAAAAAATATCAAATAAATTATAATGATTAAAATATCTAAATAAAGAGATATTAAAAAATTATCATCAACATTATCACTAAGAGTTTACTTGTACTTTTTTTTATACTAATCTTCTATAAATAAAAAGAATTCAATATTAAATATGTTTTTTTTTAATGAAACGTATATTTAACAAATGTTAATCATATGTAATTCTAGTCACGTTCTTATATAATTCAAAGTCTTTGCATAAAAAAAATTATTTGAAAAGTTATAACTCTTTTAACAAATACATATCAATAATTATTCATTCTAATTAAAGTTTCTAAGAGATTTAATTTATTTTATTAATTTAGTAAAATTATAATTATTGAACTAAATCTATTGTTTGATTAAATAAAGTATGTAATAAAAACTATTTTATATGCACAGAAGAATTAAAGGCACGCATGGATCTATCAAAATATTTTCTAGGTTCCTTAAGTTTATGAATCATTTCTATTTATTGAAGTCAATTTTCTTATATCTAGTTTTTTTTTAATTTTCAAAACTTAAAGATAATTGTTTGAAGATTAATTTTTTTAAACATTCTTTTGAAAATAATTTTCCAAATCATATTGAACATTCTTAAAAATTGTATATAAATAGAAATTATTGTATATGTGTGTATGTGTATAAATATGTATATATTCATATGTTTGTGTGTACGTGCTTGCTTGCGTTTGATGATTCATTCTATGATACATTCAATGTGTATCAAACAATTCAATAGAATAATCTAATATAAAAAAATACTAATCATCCAATCATGTTCCATGTTAAGCAGTCATTGAATTGTCTCATTACACACACACATATGAATACATTATGTATATGCATATACATATACATGAGAGAAATAAGAAATAACATAACACTAGTTTTCATAAAATCCTTTATTTTATTCAAAATAGATTTTTAAACAAGTTTTTATACATATCAAAATTGTTTGATTTACATGTTTTGTAGGACAAGAGTTGGACTATTCGATTTTTAATATGATGTGACAATAATAAGTCTTAAAATATATCATTTAATAGCTTGTTCAGTGATTCATTCGATGTGCATTGAGCCATCTGATAGAAGTGAATGTGTGTTTCAATAAAAGAAGATGAATTATTAGAAATAAAATTTTAATTATTTAAAAATATGTTAATTTCAGTTTTAATAATAAAATTTGAGAATCATAAAACAAAAAGGTACACAAATTTAAACGTACATATAAATGATTTTTAGCTAGTTTGACTTAAAATCAAGTCTACGTTCATCCTTGCCAAAATAATCAAATAAGAAACTATATAAGCCTTTGTCAAAATACGAGCACGTTAAATTCTCACAACAAAAAACAAAAATAATTTACAATGGCTTTACAACAAAATAGAATTAACAAAAAAGGAAACTACAATGAAAGTTTGTACGAACAAGTTTTTATACTTGAAAAAAATACTCAATAAGGCATAATTAATTTAATTTAATCAATTAAAAAATGAAAAAATGCAGATTAGCTGATTGGAAGAAGAACAAGGAATTTGGAGTTCGTTGAAGAAAGAAAGCAAAGATGTTGGTTATGAATTGGTCGTAACTAGATAATAACTTCTGAATTTAATAAAAGTTTTCATCTACTAATAATTATTTAAGAATTCTCTTATTTATAAGCATTTTGTAACATCTAAATGCACTTACCAAACACAAAATTAGTCTTTAACATTCTGCAACTTTTGTATAATTTAGGTTGAAATTAAAATTTAAATAAAATATCCCCAACGGCTCAAAATAATGGTTAAAAGAGTTTTTGCGCTCGAGTCGTTGGATGAAAGACAACCACTATAGTTCGACGTGAAAATTGTGCGATTGAATAAATGTGGTTTAATCCACGTCTTTTAGAAATATGAAATTGATTTGGGTCGTGAGATATAAATTGTGATGTGACAGTAGGATTTAACTTTTTAAGCAGATGAAATCCGGACTGGTTGATCACAAAATTACACGATTGGGCAACTAATAAAATTAGCATTTTTGAAAAATAAGACAAGATAGTGACCATGCAAGTATGAAATGCAAGATTTGACAACTCACGCCCGTAATTCAAGAGCTCGTCGCATAGAAAAAGCAGTTAGTTTTAGTCTGACACTGTGCATTTGCAATGTTATTTTCTCCATATAAGCATTGTGGTGTGTTTTATAGTTAACTTGATTTTGGGGTTAGCTGCCTCCTAATTCGTTTGAGATTTAATCACCAATGCTTGCCAGTAACGTAATATTAAATGTGGATTCAGAGATTAATGCCTCAATCCAAACTAATTCCAAATGGTTTAAGAAGTGATGGAAATAATTCCGAATGGGTTCGATAGTGATGACCCGACTCAATTATTGTAACAAACGACGAACGGTGAGCAATAATTAAGAATAGCTTTAAGAGATAGAATTATGTTTGTTTTAATTATGTTTATTTAATTTCTTATTTAAATTATTGTTAAAGCAAAAAATTTTGAAAATGTTGATTAAATAATAAAGAAACATGGATTCGAGATATTGGATTAAAGATGATTAAGGATATTAAAAATGAAATTTAATTAATATTTTTTATAGCTTGAAAAAATAATTTTAATTAAGTTTAAATTTTTAAAAATAAAATTAAAATAATTAAAAATAATATAAAAAAATATCTCTTAGTTGTTTGTCCCTTCAACGAAGATGATTTTCATAAGATTTTACTTTTACTTCTGTTTTTTTTTAAATTCTATTATGAATACGAACATCAACTATTTAGAATCTAAAAATTTATTAAACTAAATTCATTAAAAATACTTAGATTTTATTATTATCAAATAAAAAATCATAGCTAAGGGTTAATATCATAATAATCTTTTCCTTTTGATGATAACAAAATCTCTAAAAAGTTTAATAAAAACATAAGCTATATAAAATAATTAAATATAAATTCCTCTATTGTATGCAATGTGTATTTGAATTGAAATAAATTTGTTACAAATAAGATGGTATTGTGACAAAAAAACAATTTTTTTCTAAGGGATCACAAAAATTTTGTGCAACAAAAAATTGTTTTTGTGACAAAAAGTGTGTCATGAAGTTTCCTACACTCCTTGATTTGTGATAGAAAATAAAAGCCATGGCAATAATATTCAAGATAAAAACATCTTCAAAAGGAAAATGTTGTGATAAAAGGCTCGATACATTTTGAATAGCTTCTCAACATTTTTTTGTGACAAATATTTTACCTAAATAAGAGGAGGGGAAAATTTTCGCCTATTTAAACTTTGGGATGAAATTCTTTCATTACGAAAGACTTATTTAATCTAGCTTTTGATGTCGATTTTGTTTCCTCTCTCTCCTTGAATTTTTCCTTCTTGTTGTTGACAAATGTATATCTAATACATTAGGTTACTTGTCATCCAAAAATTAAAGAAGCATTATGTAATCATTGTAATTTTGTTCGTTAGTCTTTTTCTTTTTACATTTGCCTTGCCAATTATTTTCTTCTAAGATTTTGAAGCAATGGAATTGAGTTGCTTGTCATTAAAAGGTGGAGTGATAAGCATGACTTGTGGGATGGTTCACACCTTGGTAAGATTGTGGTGACAAGGCTATGATATTTTTCACAACCAATTCACCCTAATAGTCATAATAGCGACATGAGACTCTAAACTTTGCAATAACAATTGGCCATAACTTTGGTTGGATGAATGATTACATTTGGAATAGGCTTGTTACTCGTTGGACAATTAAGGAGTGGCATCATTGGTTATAAGTTGGCAAGGCAAAGCATGCAATGAGATTTTAAGGATTGATCTCTGATTGGGTGATCAATCTCATTGCAAACTAAACATTATAAATTAACTTCATTTCAAAATTAAATAAAAGATGGATTTGAGTAAATTTTGTTTTGTGTTTGTAAATTTTTATATCCTAAACCCTCAAGCCAACCATATGGAGGTGTTAGGTGCTTGAGAGATGAAAGTGACTTTTGATTGAAGATATCAAATAACACATGTAAGTATTTCATTTAAACATTTTATTTTGTAGTTTATTTAGTAAAGTACAATTTTACGCATTTAGTTCTATATTTTTAGAAGAGAAACTAGGAGGTAATCTTTCATTGCTATGATGATTCTATGATCTAAATGAGTATGTTTTTACATGTTCTTGGTGCGAGGTTTATGTGTAGCTATCCAAAAGCATATTATGAGTTCTATCCTTATACACTTGGCTTTATCATATACCCCAATATATTTTACAATATCATGATGCTCTTTTGGGCCATTCATCTTGGATAGATGATGTGTAATGATACATTGACAAGCTACTTCAAGAGTTATGTGAAGAGATGTATCAAGAGATGCAAGTCAATATGGAGTTATTCCACCAAATCTATTGACAACGAGCTCTAGGATTAAATCCTTGTCCATTGACTCAACCTAGCATCAAGGATATTAATTGTTGGTACAATCTTTTAGAACTAACATGTGTTATTGATAATTTTGTGAAATATTGAATTTAATATTCTCTCTTTTTTAGTATTATTATTTTTTATTTGATGAGTATCTTTTAAATTTCAAAAAAAAAATATTTACAAAGAGTTAATATTCTAAATCACACAAAAAAATTTAAAATGTATAAAATAAAATATCAATGTTGGAAATAGAAGAAATTAAATTGAACATTTTTTTTATTTTTTTAATCCTAACTTTGAAAAAAAAATATGCAGATGGTTTCATCATATAAAAAATCATCATTGACTTCTATCATAGATAATGTTATTAATGTTTTTTGTATTTGGCTGCATTATGAAGCAAATGAATAGAAAAAAAACTAATAAGTGTAATGTGCATTGATCATACAATGATAAAATTCACAATGGAATATCTTATAAGTAATTGTGCATTTAAACTTTAAAATACTACAATTCAAATTTTGTGATTTAAGCAAGTAATGAAAATGTGCTTTAGTTTTATTCAAATGGAATTCTTTATGATTAGCATGCATCCTAAAACTAATAATCTTCGATCTTGTGGCTACTAAGCAAAGAAGGGAACTAATCATATCTCTATTTGCTATTTATAGCTTTTTTATGTCAAAGAGTGCAACAATTTCAGCTATGATTTCTTATATGGAGGAGAGTGATAATTCAAACAAAGTAAACAAAGATAGCTCAAACCCTAGTAGAGCTCACATATCTTAAATCAAATGGTTATGTTATGTTACTTAAATCATGTTTAAATAACCTTGTGTAGATTACTCGTCATCATCTACCTATCTTTTGTGTTAAATCCTTCAAACACTTATTGGTCCTTCTCTGTCAGTCTTTGGCAAGCTTCGGTCCACACTCCCCTTGGATCTTCTACCCTCCAAGCTACTGCACTCTTTCTAATTTTCTCTATCCCTCACTACTTAAGTTCCCATCTCAATTTGAAAGCAACCCTTCCTTACCCATGAGTGGTACTCAGCATAACTTGTCATGGCTTCTACCCTTGCCATCGCCACTCTTGAGCTCGCTTCATTGTCTCTAGAAGTTGATCACATTAGTTTGACGATTGAGTATCTTTCCTTAGATTGCCCAGTTTCGATTCTCCCTCCCCAACCCAAGCCCTCACTCTATCCCCCACATCTCTATGTTTCCTACTCATTAATATTAGAGAAAAACTCCACAAAAAAATAATAGAATTTGGGTAAAGAGGAAATGAGTTACGGTAGAGGTATGATTGGGTTCTGATCCCTTGCCATGCTCTTTTAGCCTCGCCCCCTCATTCAACTTGGCTTCTCTTGCTGCACCAGAGCCCTCAATCCAAGCTTTAGCATAGCCTCCAAGCATTCATCCTGTAAATAACATGTCTTCTTGTGCCTAGAAAAGCCTAAGAGAATTCAAGTGAGGCATGTACTCGTCGAAGAGAATTCCATCAATACGACATCGTAGGTCGAGTTTATGGGAATACACTTCTCTTCCTTGTGATTACAAGACTCTTACTAAGGCGCTGGGGGCACCTCAAAGGTTTTTGGATCCTGGACTTATCGTCAGGCTGCTTTTGCTTGCACTTTGAAACAGTGGAGGATAGAAATGCCGTATAACTCGACTGCTGATGGCGAGTTGCGGGGCAAGCTATGGGATTGGATGTCTGATCATAAGAGTTTTGACCGTTTGGGAAAACAACTATGTGTGCCCCTGTTTGGGTGTGCTTCTCGACACTCCTGCTGCTATACTAGGATACTGAGAATATTTTGAGGATAACAAATATAACTGGCGAACCCATCCTGCTTGATGGATGGAGGCAGACTTGCAGTGCTCTTCTTTTGCTCGGGTTTGTGTTAGAATGGACCTTTCAAGGCTGTTAAAGCCTGGAATGTGGCTCAGTGGAGATCTGGGGAGAACCTTTCAACCCTTTGAGTATGAGGGATTACCACGGATATGCTTTACTTGCGGCCACATTGGTCATGTTGCTGAGTAGTGTAAAGCTGGAAGGACCTTCGAGGTGGCGCCCAAGCTGGGAGTGGCACCGATGGATGCTGTGACGCCTATGTATGCACATACGTCTGCGTTTGCACCCACGCTTGTGACAGAGCCTGCGTGCGTGCTTGCATCTGCACCCAAGCCTGTGCCTACGCATGACATGTATGCTGCTTGTGCCAATGCCCAGAGAACGTTTGGGAGTAGTTCAGTCGATTGTCAAGTATTGGGTGCGCAACACACTGTGAGTATTAATCTCAATCAGGATGGTGAGGGTAGCAAAATAAAGGAAGGGCTCGGGCCATGGATGTTAGTGCAGCCAAGACGTCGAAGACAAGCTGTGATCGTACCAAGAAGTACAACGCTGAGGCATGACGACCAAATTAAACGGAGAGAATCAAGGGGCCCAGAGAATTAGAAGGCTGGGGGAGACTAAATATACAAAGGAGGAGTATATCTGCTGCTCGGGGAAGAGAGGCCTCTGGGAGGATCTGGACTCGCAAGGACTCAAGGGATGGGGGTGACGTTTTGACTACACAACCCTCAGCTAGCAAGCAGATGGAGAGAGAACCAATTGTCGCTGACAATAAAGGGAAATTGATAGTGCAACATGTGGAACAGGACACGGAGGGAGTTACCTGTTATGATGATCTACAACTGTGTGATTGATGGGAAGGAGGCCTCTCAGCTGCACCTCATAGAGTGCAGCACTTTTTGCGGGCTGTTATATTGTTTGATGCATAGGGCAGTAGTGATCATGGTGATGGCACAGAGTTGCTGGTGGTGGTGCCTAGCTGAGGACAATGCGGTGTCGAATTCAGGGTAGTTGTATGACAGTGTGCATGATGATGTGATGTAGAGACTGTGCTTCGCTCTGCGTGATGCTATTGGTTCCTGGTGTCATTTGGCACTGAGGAGGTGCGCCTCGTGCGTGAGGAGCATTTACGCTCATATCAATTTTTGCTTTGGATATCAGGTGGTGAGCTCCACTCACAGATGGCACGATGGGGTGATCTAGAGGTGCTTTATGGGATGCATGGCTGCGGGTGCGAGAAGCGTGCCAAATTGTGTGAAGGTGAGAGCGTGCGTGGGTGTCTCCCACACTACAGTGCTTATGAATTGCATGGAAGCTGGCGCGACTGGTGGTAGTGCACATGTGGGAATTGTGCATGCTGCATGGATGATGCGACATTGTGGTGCTGCTCTACCATTTAATTGTTAATGATGAAAATTGTCATATGGAACATTAAGGGTATTCGGGACAGAAAATCAAGATGCTACTTGTAGAGGTTTGTCAGTGATGAAAATATTACTACTATGGTATTAGTGGAGACCAGAGTGCATAATTTTAGTAAGAGAGATACTGATTTGCTGTTCGGCAAAGATTGGCAATTCGCAGTGCAGCCCTCGGCCAGGAAATCTATAGGGGTCGTTGTTATGTGGAGGTACTGGCTAAACTTAAGAGTCATTAGAACTTCCATGCACATGCTATCTGTTGAGGTGACAATGATTGGCGGTTCTATGATCAAATGTTGTGTTGTGTATTGCTCGAAGGAACCACACAAAAGGAGAGTGGTCTAGGATTTCTTGAGGGAAGAAGCAAGGTCTGGAAGATCTCTTATTGTGGTTGGGGACTTTAATTTAGTTATGTCATAGGATGAAAAAGAGGGGAGAAAAGTTTCTTTGCAGATAGGGGCAGCTTGAATTCTAAAAAATTTTACAAAAATTGTAGCTTGAGGATCTTGGCTTTATCGACAACAAGTATACATGGTGTAATGGGAAGTCGGTTGGTGCGAGAATTCTGGAGAGATTAGACAGGGCACTGATGAATCTTCAGGGGATGCAAACTTATCCAACAGCTACCATCACTCATTTGTCTCGAATTGGCTTGGACCACTGCCCGCTTGTGATTGATCTGGGGGGAGTGCAAAGGATGGCTTGGTGCAGCAGAACTCAGTTCTAGAGCACATGGATGGATTTCCTACAATCGGCGAACGTGGTGCACCATGCATGGAAGAGGCGCACTCGGGGCAACTTGATAGAGGGGCTTTCAACCAAGTTTCATAGATCTCTGGTCGCCCTTCGCAATTGAAGGCAGAATTGGGGGCTTTCATCAATAGCAATGTGGAGCTGGAAAGCAGAATTAATGTCCTTCAAATGAAAGAATCTGAGTTTGGACTGGATGTCGAGGAGCATTCTCAATTAGGTTACCTCATCACTGATTTTCATAGAAGGTGCATTAGAGGAAAGGTGGTGGTGGCTGAGGGCTAAAGTGCAGTGGGCTCATTTGGGTGATAGGAATACGCAGTTCTTTCATGCTGCTGCAACCTTTAGATGGCACAACAATCAAGTCGTGCGGATGAAGAATGACATGGGGGAGGTTACTACCACAGCTGAGGGAATTAGCGCAATTCTTACACATTACTTTGAGGTGAAATGGTGCGGAAGCGATGTGGATTATCCTCTGCTGCATTATACGCCACGCACTTGCATTAATTTGAACAGGAGAGCATGCTCACCCACAAGGTGACTGTGGAGGAGGTCATATTTGCAATCAGGGCTACTAGGAAAAATAAAGCACCAGGGATGGGCGGGATCATCGTTGAGTTTCTTCATTGTTACCGTGACATTACTCAGTGTGACATTGTGCGTGCGTTTATGGCCTTTTTCGAGGAGAAGCAAATGCCTATGTCATGGAAGGATACCTTTGTCATTCTTATACCTAAGATGTAGGATGCCAACAAGCCTGAACATTTTCGACAATTAGTTTATGCAATGTTATATACAAAGTGGTGGCTAAAGCACTTGTTGAAAGACTTAAACAGGTGCTGCCTAATATCATCTCAAAGGAGCAAGGGGCCTTCATGCCTGGCAGAACCATCTCTGATAATGTTTTCATTGCACAAGAGATGGCTTTGAGGATGTACTCCTTGACCTCTAAAGCTGGATTGATGGAGGTTAAAATCGACATGAAACAAGCCTATGATAGCATCAGGTGGCGGTTCGTGAATGATATGATGAGGTTTCTGGGCTTCCTTATGGTTTGGTACGATTGGGTGAATATTTACACCTAGGTTTGGGGTGCTTCTTAATGGCTAGGCTCCCCTGGATTATGGCACAGCAGAGACTGAGACAAGGCTGCCCTTTGTCACCATACTTCTTTATAACCGTGTCAGAACACTTATCCTCACTCGTGCGAGAGTATGAGTCATGCGCGCTGCTGGGTTTTCGCTACAGGAAGAGTGCACCCACTGATCCGCATATGTTGTTTGCAGATGAAATTTTGTTGTATGCACCAGCCACGCCTATTGCTGCATGCATGGTGCACAGAATTGTACAGGAATTTGGTAAAAATGCGGGGCTAAAAGTGAATTCGGCCAAGTTAAAGGTATATTTCAGTAGGGGGATGAAGGGTCGAAGAATGAAGACCGTGGCAAGAAAAATGTGCACGTCATGAGTTGAGAATTTCAAATACCTTGGGATCCCAATCTTGGTGAAGCTATTCACTAAGGGGGATCTGAACTTCATCATTCAAAAGCTGGAGGAGCAAGTTGACAATTAGCAAATCAGGCCATTGTCCTTGGAGGGAAGATTTGTTATGATCAATGCAGTGTTAGCTACAATCCTAAGTCATGTTTTGAGCCATTGTGTGGTACATAAGGGTGTTATTGATGTGGTAAAAAGAATGATCAGAAGGTTTCTTTAGTGTGGTGTCAACAGTGCGGATATTATTCACTACACTGATCGGGGCACTATCACGTTGCCGAAGGAGATGGGAGGCCTTGGCATTCGGGATTTGCATGTATAGCAACGAGCATTGCAAATGAAACAATGCAGGAGGATCTTATTGTGTGAAGATAGCCTATGGGTCAAGATCATGAGAAGCAAATACCAGACTGTCTGCAACTTGCGTAGAATCCCACGCAGCACATCCCATGCATGTAGGCTTGTCATGGATGCTATGCCAATTGCCGTCTCATGCTTTGTATGGAGGCTTGGAGATGGTATGACAACTGAGTTTGCCAAGGATAATTGGTTGGGCTTCCTCCCTATTAAGTGGTGGCCCACCTTCATAAACATGGATGTTGTGTGGCCAACATATATGGGAGAATGTATCACTGATGTTGGTGTTTGGGACGAGCACAAGATCCGTGCATGGGCCAGTGACTTGCTTTACGACATGGTGGTGCATCTACCTTGGGGTCAAAACACAAGAAGGACATGCTGCTGCAATCTCATACTGAGTCGACAGGGGTCAATAATGAGAGATTCTATATGCATTTGATGAATAATGCACACAGAGGAAATGCAGGTTACTCTAAAGCTAATAAGAATCAACTTAAGTGGATTTGGCGACTTAAGGTGGCGCCCATGGTGCGCATGTTTGTTTGGTGTCTGGTAAGAAATATCCTTCCCACTACAGCATGGCTGGCACGCAGAGGACGACCGACTGTAGCAATTGCACCTGAGGGGTGCAACATCGCCGAGACCTTGAATCATATTTTGTGGGAGTACCCACAGGTGCAAGAGTTTAGGTGCACGTGGCTGGCACGCGCTGCTGCTAAGGCGCTTACTACTGGCCCCACTGCATGTGGCGGGGAAGATTTCTTGTAGTGCTACTTTTGCTCTGTAGTGGCATCTAGACTGAGGCGCTGCGATGAAATGTTGCATGCAGTGACAATTGCTTCAGTACTTCACTGCATTTGGGAGAATAGGAATGCGAGAAAGCATAATGAGCCGGTGATCAGCAACACCATCTTAATGTGTAAAGTTCAGATGGACATCGCAATAGCAATGAAATAGTATAAAGCGCATTAATCCAAGCCTAACAAGAACCCGTACAACTCCCTGGAGTTTGAAGTAGCCCTGCATTGGGTTCCCCCTCCCGTTGGATGGATAAAGATTAATTGTGACACTACTGTTGGGGATGACATTGCCAGTACGAGCATTGTGATTAAAGATCATCTCAAGAAGCCCCTGCTTGTGGCTGACAAGAGGTTCTTCTCGCATTCTAGTGAGGCTATAGAGGTGCAGGCTATATTGGAGGCCCTTAATGAGGTGAGGAACACATTCTCAGAGTTCCATGCAGTCGAGATACAAACGAATTCCACATTGGCGATGCATGAGGTGCATAGTATCATCAGGCAATTGCCCACGGGAGGACTCTTTTCTGTGGCGATTGAGCACGCTTGGCCCTTGGGTGCGCTATGCATCACGCATGTTTACAGAGAGGGCAATGTCCCGGTGGAGTGGGTCACGCATGCTGCCTGTCTCTCTAATTTTGTGTGGGATTGGGGAATGCCCCTTCCCAAGCCGCTTCTCAAGTTGTTGATGTCCGACTTTTTGTTTGATCCTCCATAGAGGATATTCTGTAAGGCTCAAGCCTCCTTAATCAGAGAAAAGCCTGACACCCAACCTCCTTACACACAGTGTATTGGCGCTTCTTCCCTTCCCTCAGCCATTCGTCATCACCCAGCATTCCTCCGCACCTAACCGATGTTCTCCGACTTGGGCTTTGACCTCCTCTAAGAATCAGACCCACTCTTCTAATCGTGGCCGCGTCATCCCTTCCACAAGCAGATCTCAAAGCTCCCCTGAAACTGCCTGAACCAACTGTTTTCCTTGATTATTGCTTCTCAATCTAAGTATGTCGATTCTGGTTGCTTCTATTCTGGTCGAGAGTGGTTGATTTCGTCCTCCAACTTGTCTATTTGTTATGTTTGCCCAATTTTAGCTGGTTTGGTTTTGTCGTTTCTCATCAATTCTACCTTCTAACCAGTTAAGTTATCTCATTAACTGTGGTTAGCATTGCTTTTATGATTGATGCAAATTTGTGTAATTCTAACAAAATATTGGGCTTCCTCCATTGGTCATCCTCTATGGTCAATTTTAGCTAATTTTGGCTAATTATAAATAGGCAAAATCTAATCAATTATGATTTGACCTTCTCCATCTATTACTTTTTCTTGTTTTGTTGAATTATACGTTGTATAACTTTTTTGTTTGATTTTGGTGATAAGAAGTATTTTGATGAGGTATTTGGATTCTAACTTGTCTGTTTATAACACACTTTTATGATAGAAAATACTGTCTCAACTTCTTTCAATAAAAAAATTCATTGGAGTTTCCATTGGTTTATCTTTTTTCTCAAACTTCTTTAGAAATTTCTTTCTATATATGCTTTGTAAAATAAAAATGTTACCATTCTTTTGCTTTATTTACTTGTCAACAAAGAAAATTGTTCTACCATCATGTTCATTTTGAACTCTTCATACATAGAATTAGTGTAACTTGTCAGAAAATAATTTTTGGTACCTCAACAAATAATTATCATTATAAATTTGAACTTTGTGTAAATCCTCCAAGTATTGTTTTCTTTTTTTAAATGAATTCTTTTCAAGAAAAAAATTATGTAAATCTTCTTATTATGCACATGGATCTTGATTTAGCCCATAAAAAGACATTCTTAAGTTTGAAAATATGATTTTAGAAAATTAAATCTGCAAACTTTAGAGATTGTTAGGCATAAACTTATTTGTTTAAATAACCTTGGAAATGTTCTAAAGAACGAAGTCTAATAATTAGAACAAATATTTCATCAAAGACAAAACCTTCAACTTACTTATGTACATGTCACTTTTTATTTTATTCATAATTACTTCTCTATTATTAGTTAATCTCTTTTTAAAAACTCATTTTGTATATTCTCTCCTCTCAAACATCACTCTTAACAAATTGATTAAGCTTGTCTTACATTGATAACATGTAAATTTCTTGTTGTTTTCCTTTAATTGAATTAGGTTCAATATTTGAAATAAATGATTTTTTCTTGTCAATGAAAGATGACATTGTTCTTACTTATGATTAGGTTGGGTAAAAAGCCTTGTACCTTTATTCTTGTAGAAGTGTTATATCTTGTTTATCCTCTACCTCGAATTGAGCCTCTTATAGTTTTGTAAGATCTTGTACATCATCTTCAAAAGATGATGTACTTACCACTTTCATTATCAAGAAACTTGTTAAAACTAAATAAGTAAAGTGTCATCAAAATAAACACATGCCATTTCTATTGTAATTTTAGTTTATTTATTAAAAACTCTATGCACATTA
This sequence comes from Vanilla planifolia, assembly GCA_023846275.1. NCBI lineage: Eukaryota > Viridiplantae > Streptophyta > Magnoliopsida > Asparagales > Orchidaceae > Vanilla > Vanilla planifolia. The sequence continues at coordinate 4,451,257 of CM043866.1, forward strand.
CTAGTACATTAATAACTAAAAAAGATACTTGAATTTACAATCAAAACTTTTGGATTCCTACTTTCTTTAAGAATATAACAAATAAAACCAAAAACCTAAAAATAATCAATATTTGAATTTCTATGTTCTAGAATTCAGTAGGAGATTTTTTTAATTATGGGTCTTATAGAGAAAGCATTTAACACATAGCAATCAGTGTAAATAGCTTTTGCTCAAAAAAATTAAGTTTTCTTTCTTTAAGTATTGTCAATGTTGTTTTTGTTAGAATATGAGTTTTTTTTTGCTTAATTATCACATTTTTTAATAGGTGTAAACAGCTAAAAAAAGTATGTTCAATTCCCCCTTTTACGATAATTTTTTGTAAATTTAAAATTCCCGAAGTCTCCAATGATCATTACAGATAATTAAGATTTGAAAATCAATTTGATTGAAAATTCTTTGAATAAGAGCTTTGAAAGAGGCATGCATCACTATCTTTTGCTATGATTGTAACCCATGTAAAGCACAAAGAATCAATTTTAGTCAATCCAATTGTTTACCACCAAAAACTATTTGTTGGGATAATCCAAATAGATTTATATGCAAAAGTTTTAATGATTAATTTAAAACCAAATTGTTTTAATTATAAGACTCTTTGGTTTGTTTGGCAAGTTGTGTTATATAAGCAGCCCTTATCAAAATTTAATCTAAGAAAACTTTCAAAGATTGAGTTTAAAAACTTTGTTTAAATTGTGCAAAATTGCATGTTGAAGTCTTTGATACCAAAGCTAGGAGTCATGAGTTTAAGTAGTGAGACACTTTAAATTTAAAATTTCAAATGTATTTTAGTTTAACTTTATAAATGTTAATATTAGTCCTTAAAATTAAATTTCACCCTTTAACAAATCATCACATTTAAAAGAATCACCTATGAATTGAAATTTGTATTATAGAGCTAAGAAATACTAATTAAGTTATAAGCTAAGTTATAATCATAAGAATTTTATGAATAACTAAGTGGAGTTAATTACCAATTATGCTAACTTAGAATCTTTTATGGGGTATTATTATCAAAAGTTTCATACTTTCCATCATTCAAAATAAGAGATGCAAATTTGTTTTGGTCTTTTTTGGTCATATGTTTGTTGAGTAGAGACGTACTTATCATTATAGACGCATAATTACCCAAACATGTTTTGGTTGTATGATGTTATTGTGTTAAAGGAAACCATGCCATAGTTTGACTTAGGTTTCTAAATATAAAGAAATGAATTTGAAAATGTAGCATATATAATTATGCAAATCTTGATCAAATTTATCCAATTTTGCAACAATATAGGCAATTTTCTTTTGAAGAAACATTACTAGTTGAAATATGGAAAGCATTTTTCTTAAGAGTGCGCCTCGATGATCATTCAAAATTTTGCTTGTAAACTTAATAGTACTTTAAGTTTGCTATTTTTAGCATTGAATGTGCCTGGTTGCTCTTGTGTCTCTTTATGCTCACACTTCATATTCTGCATTCTATAAGTATTTATGAAGTCTTTCATAATCAAAACTTTTTTGAGAGAAAAATATTTATTTTTATAATATTCCCTTAAAAGTTTGGAGAAAGTACCTTCACTTTCTCATATGAAATGTCTTCACTTGGTCATCATCAACTAATTAGGAATGCTCTTATGTCTTAAAGCAAGTGTTTGTCATCTTGGATTATTGCTCTTATGCCATAAATCAAGTGTCTAATATCGTGGATTATTCTTTACCTTCACTCTAAAATGTGAAGGAATTGCATTATATAATGATCATCTTCTTACCTTTGCTCTTCATATTGGGATCATTTGATTTCTATTTAGAGCAATTTCAATTAATGTCCATTGTTTTTTAACTCAAAGCATTAGGGTTTTCCTCTCTCTTTGTTGTCTTAATGTTGCCTTTTTAAAGGTGGCTTAATGTGTCATCTATTTTGCAGGTTTAAAAAGAATTTCTTGAAGATCCTTGGAATCTCTTAATTAAGCTCATTCTCCTCATCTTTGAAAGAGTTCAATGATTCCTTGGAGGTGATAAAGAAAGATGGTTGTAATTCCAATGCCATTCTGTATAGTGTTTATTTTCTTTAGCTTTATTATGAGTGATGTAGCAAGAGGGGATTGGGTTGTAGGAGGGAATGAAGTAAATTCTCGAGTTAAATGAAATAAAAAGTATGACTAAAAGGCTTAGATAAAAAGGAATAGAATAAATAAGATAAAAAAACAAACATGGATTCACTCACCAAAGTAAACTCAAGAAAATGCTATCAAACTAACTCAAACACTCAAGCCATTAAATCATACATTTTCTTTTGTTATAATCAATTTATCATTTAATCATTGATGATAGGTCATTTAAATAAAAGATTATAAGTAATTATTTAATACATAAACATCTTTCATAATTAATTTTTAAAGATTTTTATGTCTACATAATGTTTTAGAATAAAAGTATACTTTTTACATATTTTTTTGAAGATGTCTATGCTTATATAATAAAATTATATTTTTTACTTTCTTCTTGAATACTTTTATGCCCAATAATAAAAGAAAAATTTATACCTACTTTTTGAAGACTTTCATTTATATTTTTGAATATTTTAAACATCTTTATTAATATAACATCAATCATATACTCCTTATGATATATGAATGAATCATAACTTCTTAAGACTATCATTTATATGCTCTTTAAAATGTTATGCATGTAATAAACTTCGATGAGTTTTAACTTGATTGATTCAAGTTTGAGACATTATTATGAATCTATGTTATTATTATGTTATCATTTTTTTCTTTTTGTTACATTATTTCCTCCTAATTAAATAAAACTTTGCTTCGTAGAGTTAAAATCAATGTATTCATCTATAAGTTTTGGAGCTAACTTTTTCAAGTCTTCTTATGTCATGCATGTATCTTCAGATGATGATTGATTTTTTTAATGAACAAGAAACCTACAAGAAATATCAATACTAGTGGAATGCTTATCAATAATAATCTTGTTAATTTAAAAAAAATTGACATTGATGGTGTTGGTGATTGACCATCATGTTCGCCGACACAAGAGTTAGACCATAATAAACTATAATATGAAATACATTTATAAGACAGAAGATTCTCAATATTGAAAATTAGACTAATAAATATATTTTTTTTTGGCAAATCAAGAACATAAAAATTCGTTTTAATTTTTTTAGTGAGTTTGAAAGGCCCACAAGCTAGTGTATGTAATTTTTTATATTTGGTGAAATAATAATGCTCTTGGCAAATGTGAATTAGTACATGATCCTCTTCATTAAATTCCCTTAGAAATATATTTTGATTATTAGATTTAACAAATTTGCTTTGTTTGCTTCAATTTGTTCCTTGATATAAAAGTTAAAGCAAAATTAGAAAATGTGCATATAGACATGTCAAGCAACTTGACAAGACATTTGGATTATAACCATACATAATTTTAAGTGATGTTTGCTTAATTATTTTAAAAATAATATTATTATATGAAAATTCTGATGTAAGTGTAAGTTCCAACTTTCTAGATGCTTTCTTATAAGCTGTTTTAAGAGATTTCCTAAGATATGATTAATAACTTCTATTTGTTTATCTATTTCAGAATAAAAGGCTAAATAAAACTTAAGTAATGTTCTAAATAAATTTTAAATTGATTTTTAGAAATAAGAGACAAATTTAATATCACGATCAAAGATAATAATTGAAGATAGAGTATTTAAGTGAATTATCTCTTTAAAGAAAAGTTTATAATATGTGATGCATCATTTGTTTTGTAACATGATATAAAGTGTGTCACTTTTGAAAAATGATATACAACTAAAAATGTGTTATCATAATATCATGGTGTTCTCGATAATCTTTAGATGAAGTCCATGGAGTGATCTTCCCAAGGTCAATAACGAACATATAATTCTATATATTATCCTACTTTTTATTTATTTGTTTTGGTTTGATTACATATGTAACATTGAGAAACAATTTGATTAATGGATGGTTAATATAATAGATATTCAATTATGTGAGTAGTTTTATCTTGTCTTATGTGTCTTGTGATTCCTCCAAAATGTAATGCTATAATTAATAGATTTCTAAGTAATGTATTTAAGATACATAATTGTTTACTTCTAAATAAATAATCATTGATAATGACATAATTATTACAAATATGGGTTTATCTTTAAGCTCATAAATATTACTAAAGTCTTTACAAATTAGATAATAATCCTTAATTTCATTAATTATGAGGATTTGTGATTCTAAGAAAGTGATCACTAATGTTAATTTAGAAAGTGCGCATCAAAATATTTTTTATTTTTTCTTAGTTTATGTTTAAGAACAAAAGAATAATCTTATGAATATTCAATTCACTTTACATGTTTATGATTCAACTTCTTTTATATATTGATATATTTTAAAATGTGATGGTTTGTGTTTAAAATAAATTAATTATATTATAAATAATTTATCTAAATTTTTAATGATTATATGATTGTATAAAATTGTCTATCATATATAGAATATAATTATCTAATAGTAATTAGTATTTCATTAAAATAAGTAACTATATGATTATCTTGGCTAAATATATCACCAATAGCATTGGATACCTCTAGTGCTCTTAAGAAGTCATGACCCAAGACACATGTGTGCTTATTTAAATGAGTTTAACTTTATTTTATTAATTAACAAAATGGAGTCCAATTCAACTCAATATGCCTAAGTCGAATCAAGTGTGATGTCTTGACCTGATTTAACCCAAGCCACTATAAGATTTGTATCTTGATCAAGACTCGAGCCTGACTTGACTTGATTTCAACTGTCTCCTTATCCACGGCTCCCCAAGGCCTAATACTCAACAGTACGTGTAACAGCCTCAGTGTTTCGTATGTTATTTTATTTTATTTGCTTAAACGAAAGAGCTCTGTGAGACGAATCCAACGATGTTTAATTTGTAATTTTCGGAGCTCTAATGAATAAATTATGAATTTTTGAAGATTTGGGATAAATTTGTAACGTAGAGGATAAATCTGTAATTTTTAAATGTCGGCTTAGTTCAAATCCGATTGGCGGAGGATATATTTGCAAATATAAAATTTAGAGGGGGTTTTCTGCAAAATGCGGTTCACGAACGTTCGTCGGTTTCGGCCGCGGCTATAAAAGCCGACTTTTCGCGTTTGAAACGCGTTTCTGCGAACACTGCGGCGAGACACGACGGCGAAGCATGGCGGCGAGGAATTTTCGTGATTTTCGGCACTCGACGACAACGGCCAACGAAGGTGAGAATTTTATTTGCTTTGTTGTTTTTATAAGTTTTTCGGGGAGCGGCGGTCAGTTGGCCGGCGAGAGACGCAAGAAATTTCGAAGTTCGCCGGCGAAATATTTCGGTTTCGCCGGACGCGAGAGATAGAGAGGGGGGGGCAGCGTGAACCGGTTCAGGATTTGGACCGGGTTACGCTGCTGAACTGGATGCCGAGCGCGCGCGGTCCAGCGCGCCGAGCACTCCCGGTCCAGCGCCGAGCACGCGTGGTCCAGCGCACCGAGCACCCCCGGTCCAGCGCCGAGAGCGCGCGGTCCAGTGCGCCGAGCGGGCGGTCCAGCGGCGGCGTAAGGAATTTGGGAATTTAGAAAACGCAGTTTTAGAAAGCTGTTTGGAAAAGCTTTTAGAAAGTTTTTCTGCGCGGGCGGTTCAGCGACGAGCGCGGGCGGTTCAGCGACAGGCGCGGGCGGTCCAGCATAGACCGTGGCCAATCTAGCGCCTTTTGGGATTTATTTTGGGGTGTGTTTGGAAAAGCTTTTAGAAAGAAATTTTTGACTAATAAACATATTTAAATTAATTATTTTTGTATTTTACGGGCTTGACAGTACGTGCCACCTGGCCCAAGCCTTTGGGCATGTTTGAAGAGAGATTGTTTAGGCTTAAAACATTTTAATTTTTTTATTTATATTAAAATATTTTTATACAAGATTTTAAAATTAAAATGACTTAATTTTTAAGATCAAATGTAACCTAATGCATCACTATAAAACAACTCAAATATACATGAATCATGATTATAATCCTAGATGTTACAATTTCAAGGAAAGAAAAAATTTAGCTTACTAACCATATAAATGTTTAAGAATATATATATCTTTATATATTAGCTACTCAACAAAGAGCTTGATCATTGACTCCAAAATCAATAAGTTGAGCCTTCGATCTCTATCCACTTCAGATACTATAATCATTACTCCAACAAACCCAACCATAGTAGTAACACCTTAATGATTGAACTAAAATAATGTTAAACTTAACAAGATATTAAAAATATTTAGTTTGGTTTTATGTTCATCATATTAAAGGATATAACAATCTATCTCTTAATGATTACAAAACTAATACTAAAATTAAAAGTGTGATATTAAAAATTAAAATAATAAATAATTAATATTTATTAAAATAACAAATTATGTAATATAGTATTTAACATTATAGTTCTCCTTAATTGATTGTCTATACTCTTGAATTTTAGCTTATGTTTCAATTGAATTCTAGTCTTAAGTTCTTCTCTTTTTTATAATTAGTCAAGGGGTTAATTATACCTAAGCTTAATCCGAGTCTATGAAAGACTTCAATAACTAATGGTTTGATAAAAATATCAGTTTATTAGACAAAAGATGAAAAAATGATAATTGAATATCTTTCTTCTACACATCCCTTGAATAAAGTGATACCTTAAGTCTATGTGTTTGATTCTTGAATACTAAATAGAATATTTAGATAAACAAATTATACTTGAATTGTCATAACAAACTAAAATTTAGATAAATTTTAAGTCATAATTTAAAAGTTACTATTTAATCCATAGAACTTGAGCAAGACAACTACTCATAATAATGTACTCAACCTCTATTGTTAATAATGTCACATAATTTTATTTTCTATTAGCCTAAAAAATTAGTAAACTACTAACCAGTTGGCATATACCAAAAGTATTTTTTCTATCAATCTTACTACCAAAAAAGTTATCTATGTAAGCTATTAAATCAAATCCAAACTCACGTTTGGGGTTCCATAAACCTAAAATATTTGCGCCTATAAGATACTTAAAGGTATGCTTGACTGCTTGTATGTGTGAATCCTTATGATTAGTTTGAAATCTCACACACAAACCTATACTAAACATAGTATTAGGCTTTATTTATAGTAATATATAACAATGATCTAATCATTCCTCTAAAAAATTATGTCAACAAGCTTTCCAAATTCATCTTTATCTATGATAATACATGTAATAATAAAAATCTTCCTTTGTTTCATATTCTCATAACCAAATTCCTTAAATAATTTTATCAACTATTTAGTTTAAGAAATAAAGATTTTTTTCACTTGTTTGTTTTATGTGAAGTCTTAAGAAGAAAGTTAATTCTCTCATCATACTCATTTTAAGCTTATTCTTTATTAAATTAGCAAATTTTATGCACATCTCTTTATTAGAATCTCTAAAGATTATATTATCTACATACACTTGACATAGTAGTTAATCTTCAATTAAACTTTGAACAAACAAGATATTATATATCTTGTTTATATGAACTCCATTTGAAGTAAAATGCACAATCTTTCATACCAAGCTCTTGGAGCTTGAACCATAAAAAAAATTCTTATGTTTATATAGATAATCTATCTTATCATGTGTCTTAAATCTGGGATCGTTCAACATACACTTCTTCATTTATATATCCATTCAAATATGTATTTTTAGTAGCCATTTGTTATATTAAAAAACCATTGTGGCATGCATCAGCATGTAAAATTCTATTTGTCTCAAGTCTAGTCACAAGAGCAAATATCTCATCCATATATACTCTTTCAACATGACAATAGCCTTTAACTACTAATATAACCTTATTCTTAATAACTTCTCTATTTTACTTCTCAATCTAATTTTTTTCTTTTATTAGTTCATTGGCTTCAATTACATCTTCTAATTTTTCTTCTCTAGACTAAAATCTTCTAATTCATCATCAAGTTGATCTACTTGATGATGACTATTAGATACTTTAACAAGAGATTCATCAAACTTGACTTGTATTCTCTTTCACAATTAGTATTCTCTTATTATATATTCTAAATTAATTTATTAAGAAATGAGTATCTTAGAAAGATCTCTTTATCAGACTTGACATTAAAATTATATAAATCCTTTTTTCATTGCTTAAAATAAAATATGTGCATCTAAATACATAAAAAAATAAGATATCTTAGACTTCTTATCATAAAGTAACTCAAAATATAAAATATCTAATAAAGATCTACATGTTATTCTATTAAATACATAACAAGCAATGTTAACTATCTTAGCTTAAAAATATTTGAGAATAGTATACTCGTTAAGCATACACCTTATGACATCTAATAAGATTCTATTCTTTCTCTCAACCATATTTTACTGAGGGATTTTAGGTGAAGAAAATGTATGCAATACTCCATTTTTATTACAAAAATCATCAAATAATTTATTCTTAAATTCTCCTGTATTATCACTTTTAATAGAGACTAACCTAACCTTATGCTCCTTCTCAATTCCAATAATCAAACTTACAAATTTTTTAAATACTTCACTTTCGTTTCTAACAAAAATAACCCATATAAATCTTATAAAATCATCTATAATTACCAATCTATATTTGCTTTCACTTAAACTCTCTGGATGAATAAGACCAAATAAATCTAAATAAATAAGCTCTAATGGTTTTAGAGTAGTAATGTCCTTAAGTGGTTTAAAAATCTCCTTATTATATTTTCCTAATTGGTATGAATCATATACTTGATTACTTAACCAACTAACGTTTGACAAACTTTTAACTTATTAAACTTTAAAGCTTCTTAAAAAAAGACTTTTTACAAAATCTTCTATGCCATAAAGTATAATTATTGTCATACGAGATAAGGTATTCTATTATATTATCCTTAACCAAGTGCAAAATAAAATATATGTATTATTTTTTTATATTTAATGATAAGAGAAATATTATCTTACTAATGATGTATTTATTTTTATTAAATAAAAATTTAAAATTAGAACCATTTTATTGACTTATACTAAGAAGGTATCATCTTAAATCTTGTACAAGAAAGATCTTTCTTATAGAATTATATGAGTAGTCCATAGTTCTAATTCCAATCATCTTTTTCTTAGAGTTGTTACCAAGAGCAACTTCACTATCATCATAAGACTTTAAATAAATGAATAAAGATTCATCTCCAATCATGTGTTTTGAGTATCCACTATCCAAGTATCATAGCCTTCCCTAGTCCTTGAAGGAGGGCATGCCTACAAAATAAATTTAACATTAGTTTTGAGGGCCCAAACTTTTTTAAATTTATATGTTTTAACTTTATCATTAATTGAACTATTATTTCTAATTCAAATTAATCTAAAAGATTTATTATCAGTAATATTTCTAAACTTATAATAGGAAGACATATGTCAAAAATTTATGCAATAATTACAAACAATATTTTGTGCAAACAAATATGTAATATTTATAGCATGACCAACCTTATGAAAAGAAGTCCTATATGAGCATATAAATTTTTTAAATTGATTAATTCACTAACTAAGCATGCATTTTTGATAATGAGAGAAGCTTTCTCATCTCTTTCAATCTTAATCTCATACAAATAATTAATATTAAGTTTATTCAAATGTTCATATAAACTTAAATAATTTTATATTCTTTTTTTAATTTAAGATATTTGAAAATTAATTTCTTATAATTGGTATAGATATGAATTATTATTCTTCATAATCATCTATAGAAGAAGATAACTAAAAGAAGAAAAAAAACATATCTCATCATCTAGTGATGTAATTAGAATACTATCCTTTGTTATAAGACAAATTAAGCTCCTATTCTTGTCTTTGTCATTAGAAGAACAGTTATCTGAATCATCCTATGAGATCTTTATAATTTTTTTTTGTTTCTAAAATTTCTCAACACTTTTATTGTAGTGGGAATAAGTTAGCCTTATATGTCAAAGTAATTGTATTCATATTAAATTGTTTCTTCATGAGAAATAATTTTTCTCTTTTACTTGTTATTATTATAAGATATTTTATCTATATTTCATTTGTTAAATAATCAAGATAAACCTTTAAAAAATGATAGCTACCTATTTTGAAATGAAAAAAAATCTAAATTTATTGAAGAATCAGCTAGAAAGGTAATTACTTTTGTCATTTTTTTCTTTTAGCCATAAGTTCTTCATTCTTTCCTTATACAAGCTCTCATTTGTCAAAAGTTCTCTAAATAGCTTATTTAATGATAGCTAAAAATTCTTTATAGCTTTCAAAGTCATCACCAAATGATCATAGTATTGAGGAAGTTTCTAAAGAATCTTCCTTACATATTTATCAATAAAAACTCCTTGTAAATGTCAGATAGACCATTAACAATATTTGTAAATCTTGTAAATATGGTCTTAATGCTCTCATATGTATTCATGTAAAATAATTCATATTCATGAACAAGCATATTAATTTTAGTCTCATTAACTTGAGAAGTACACTGATAAGTAACTTTATGTTTTGACCAAATCTTATGTATTGTTTTCAAGTTCATTATTTGATTATATTTACAAGTACCCAAATCATTATACAAAATATTCATAACTCAGGAATTAAGTTGAACTCTATATTTGACTTTGGAGTGAGTTCACCTAATGGTTTTCTCACTTTTTCACCACTAATAATGTTAGTCAAAAAATCAAATGGATATTCAATAATATCCCAAATTTTCATATTAACTTATTCTAAAATAAAAATAATATATTTTTCTAATATAGATAAACTCACCTTTGAACAAAGGTGGCCAGTGTGATGACACTCTCTCGAATGAGATTGTATTGTCTTTAACACATGGAAGAACCATGAGGATATCTTAGAAATTTATTTCTTTTGATAGAAACCATTTTTTGATGCCACTTGATGTGAATCGTGTGAGGTTCAATGCATAAGAGGAGAGGTAAATTGTGCTTTAAAAAAATTAATTTAAAAAACCTTTTTAATTAAAGAAAAATATTATGCTTAGTAATAGAAATTATTTTTTAGAAAGATTGTTTAACAAAATGAAAAAGAAATTCAAAATAGAAAAAAGAAGTGCATTACTATTTTTTAAGTGGTTTGACAAAACCCATGCCTACATCCACCCTTAATCATTGATCGGGCTTCCACTAGCCAATCTCTTTTGTCAAAGTTGGTAGGGGTAAACTAAGTACAAACTGTGCTCTTATGAGATGCTAAAATCTACAAAAATTAGCTACAAGAAAAAATTGAATGCTTTTTAAAAATTGGCACATAAAAAAGTTCATATATCTTTAAATCCTTCAAGTGAGAGCAGGACAACAAACTATTGATGTAGATGTTACTTGAATGATGCAAAATGATCATAGATGAGAGTAATAAAAATATTAAATGAAACTCATACCTCCCACAAGCATGTTGTGAAAAATGAAGCTGTTAGTTTTGAACTTTTCTTAAGTGTATTCGAGTCTTTTAGGTTTATTCATCAAATTCAAATGTTATTAAATAATCTTTATTTATAATCCAAAAAAACATACCAAAAATACTTTCAATGATTAGAAATAGTTTTTAGAGGTACTTGTTACAAGAAATGAATGGAGGAAGACAAAAAGTAGTTACCCTTTGATTTGGGTAGATAGAATAGGTGTTTGATTGAATTCTTAATTAAAAGGACCATATCTAATCTCAATGGGATTTGATCTGAATCATTTTATCACATATGCTAAATGGACTATGATAATGCGTAAGATTACTATTCATGAAGACATAATAACTCTTAGTCGTTTGATCAAGTTTTTCAGATAAACAACTAGATGAAATATACTATTCACAAGTGCAAATAAAATCTCAGTATTTCAATCATACTTTTTAGATGGAAGGCTATATGAAGTTTATTGATAAAAAAGGCAAACACAATCATGATCATTCGATCATAAAAATGTGTAATCAAATGGCAATGATTTGCTCTAATTTGGAAGAAAGACACGTTTTTTAGTCTCACATTGCAATCATGCACACAAAGTTTAGCATTTATAATACTTCTTATACATTATTAAGGTAACATAATGGGGTTGGCTGCCCCCTAATACTTTTAGGAGGCCATGGCTCAAGTTACATGCACATTAATTTAAATGGGTCTAGCCTGACCTCATCCCATTACTTAATATATCGAGTCTAATTTGACTCAATATGCCTAAGCTGGATCAGAAGTGGTGCCCTAACCCTATTTGACCTAAGTCGTTGTAGGATTTATACCCTGATCAAGACTCAGGCCTGACCTGACTAGGTTTCAATTGATCTCCTAACTCATGGCTCTCCAAGGCTTAATGCCTAGCATTGCGGGTCACTTGGCCCAAACCTTCATGCTTGGCCAAGGAGTGGGCAATGATTTTATCTAATTTATAAGCAAAAGACACCATTTTTAATCACACATTATAAACATATACATGAAGTTTGGCATTTATAATACTTCCTCTACATTATTAAGGCAACCTAATGGGGTTGGCCACCCCTTGATGCTCTTGGGAGCTCATGGTCCAAGACATATATGCATTTATTTAAATGGTTCTAACCTGTCCTAATCCCATTACTTAATAAAATCGAGTTCAATTCGACTTGATATGCCAAAGTCAGATCAAGAGTGATGCCCTAACCTTATTTAACCCAAGTTGCTATTGGATTTATACCTTGACCCGACTCAGTTTCAACCAATCTTTTAACCCATAGCTCCCTAAGTCCTAATGACCAGCACTTCGAGCTTGGCTAAGGAGTGGTGACTTAAGCCTAAAGAATTTTAATTTTTATTTATATTAAAATATTTTTGTATAAGATTTTAAAATTAAAAAGACTTAATTTTTAAGATCAAATATAACATGATATATCACCATAAAAATAATTCAAATATGTATAAATCATGATTATTATCATAGGTGTCACAATTATAAGGAAAAAATATTTAACGTATTAATCATATAAATATTTAAGAATTTAGTTATTTGTAATTTAACTACTCTAAAAAAAGTTTGGTCCTTATCTCCAAAATCAACAAGTTGAGCATTCAATCTTCATCTACTTCAAATGCTATAATCCTTGTTCTACTAAACCCAATAACACTAGTAATTTCTTAAAGATTGAACTAAAACAATATTAAGTTCAATAAAATATTAGTAATATTTAGCTTGGTTTTGTGATTATCACATCAAAAGGTACAACAAGAGTAGTGTTCATTAAATGCATGAATGTACTTGGTGCATTTGAGAGGTCAAAAGACATCACTAGCCACTCGTAAATACCATTAGGAGTTTTAAAAATAATTCTTCATTTGTTAGTGAGATAAATCCTGATTTGATGATAACAACTTGGAGGTCTAGCTTTTAGAAGATATTCAAATTAGAAATAAGTTCTAATAGTTCATTTAGTCATGAGATTGGAAATCAATATTTTTTTCATAATTTTTTTTAATGACTCTACTATTGATACACATACACTATAAGTCATCTTTCTTGAGATTTAAAAGTATAAGAACTATACCTAAGCTAAGACTTTCATGTAAGAAACTTTGTTAAAGTAGCTCATCAACTTTTTAATTTGACATAATGATTCATTTGATAATGAAGATGATTTGGTAATTAAGATTTAGGATTAAGTTAATGGCATGTTGGATATCTCACATAAGAGGTAGCTCATTAAAAAGCTTTTCATAAGTAATGTTACTAAATTAAGATAAAAGGTTAAGCATCTAAGGTGGATGGGATGTTTCTATCTTCATTTTATCAATTTCTTTCATATACAAAATGAAAAATAAAGTTATATTAAAACATTATTTGTGTAAGACCTTAAAACTTAGTTTATTAATAGTTATTATAAGTCTAAGATTTTTAATTTAAATGTTCATTGGATAACACACTACAAAATTAAAAAATATAATCACCCTTTTGTTGATTTTAAAATTAAATTAAGGTGTAAAACAAATTCCTTATATTTGGCTCAAATAATTTTGTTAATTTATGTTTTTTCAACTTCTCTAAATTGACTACAGTTATATTCATCAACAAAGCAATATTTGCTATATCACAAGTGGTCTATATTGTTTATCAAGAAATGATGGCATTTCTTATCTACAATCTTCATTTTGTTTATGTATCATTCTTATATATTATAGATAAATAGTACATGTCTTCTTTTTTGTTGTATGATTCTTTCTATTTTGAGAAGTTGATCTTTTAACTTCTCCTATACCATTAGAAAAGAAGATTGATTCTTCATTATATTTTTTTATGAGAACTTGAAACATAAAGTTGAAAAATATAATACATTAATGAAGTTTGTCAAAGATAGATTCCTTTTTGATCTTTTGTTTTCCCTTCTTTGATCATTCCTCAACACCCTACATCTTTTAAGTTCTAACCATGATTGATGATGCCTTATTACCAGAATGCAAGACATAATGCTAAGTTAGCTTTTCAATAGTTAGATTAAAAATGCAAATTTAATTTATTTAGAAATATTCTCATTTATTCTTATCATAACTACCCAAGGATTTATATCAATGCATCCTTATATAATTTGTCATTTTATATTTAATGTGATGGTAGTTTAAACAAACTTTGAATTCAACCTCACAATGTCACGAATTAAACAAGTCTTAAGTCCATCTAACATGTAACACAAAGATCTTGAGACCATTGTGACTCAAGGGTGGGCCTCTTAAAAGTAACACTACTACAAGGTATATTTATGATTTCTTATTGCATGAATTTGAGAGTTGTATGATTAATAATGAAAGTCACTTGAGGGAAGAACTACCTCAAGATGTTATCTTTTTAAGTATCTTTTACTCTTGAGACTTAAATGTTTTCAAGAATATAAATTTGAGACTTAACATTACCAAAGGTATCTTTAAGAATGAAGATTAAAAAGTAAGATTACTTGACCTAATGAGTAATGCTCTAAGGTATTTTGATGATTACAACCAAATTAAGTAATTTATTATCTTATTTTGATTTAAGATAGGTGATCAAGGAAGGAAGAATGATGAGCAATATTGCAAGAAAAGTCAACTACATGAAAATGATCATAGCAAGATAAGTTGAAGGATGTATGACAAGAATGGTGGAAAATTAAGTGCAAGGTTGGATTGTGTGAGAGTTTTTTTTGTTAAGTTGATTAAAATTGAACATTACTGAGAAGTTTTCACATAACAATGGGATTGTTTCAAGTGATGGAATCATCATGATCATTTTGGGAATACAGTCTTAACTTATTGCAAATCAACTGAGTATAGAACACCACTACAAATCATTGGTATATCTTTGTTGTATGAACTACGAATGTGTAATCAAATGTGGCTACACAATCTAATAGTGGAAGTGAACTACCAAGATTTGGTATGATTGATCAAAAATAAAAAAAAATATACTATGGCAAATGTTGGAGATCATTGACCTAATCAGAAAGAAGACAATTCTTTTAACTAATCAATGTAGTTTAATTCACAATAAAGGTAATAAGGTGCAAGATATATAGCTAACATTGTTATAAACTCAAATACATATCTGATTTAGGATGGCCAATCTATTCCTAAAAGTGACAAAGTTCTAATTCGATTAGAGAAATCTCATGCACCATACATCTACACATTGTACAAGGTATGAAAGCTAAACGACATTAACTGACTATAATATGATGGGGAAAAAATTAAAATATCAATAGTGCTATAATGTTTTGTACCTTATGACTACGAGCTTTGTGCTATAACGTAAATCAAGTAGCTCTATGATTTAATAAATAATATCAGGATATGTATAAACGCAAAAATTCAACTTGCTCTGTCAGACAATTATGGTATTCCAGACCAAACATGTATTATTTGCTAAAAGTGCCATCGTTCATGAAATGGACTCATTGTAAGGTTACAAAAAAATCCAAACAACACAATTGGTCAAAGACGACTAGTGAAGCTACTGATAATGACCACTGTGGCAACAACAATATCATTGTCTGATATCTCATTTTGAGAGATCAAAAACATATTGCAAACCAAATGTTAATAATCAAAGTACTAATATGACACAACATCAATATAGTGTAGTACAAATACAACTAAAGATTCACTCAGATGACTCAACATAGTGTATACATAGGTACAAAAATAGTACACAAGTATAATCAGAAGTGCATGTGTTAAAGAATTACAATTTCAAAGAACCAAACCTTTGGACATGTATGCAAAGCTGTATTGTTTACTATTCACTAAGTAAAGCAAACATATAGAAACAACCCTCATTTTATATTGATCAGAATAGTGCATTTGGTTTTAGACATAATCAATTGAAACTATAAGCATACAATAGAATCTACTTAGAAAACGACATTGTTCTCCTATAGAAATAAAATATTATCAACAAATAGGACCACAAATCTAGAATCAATAAAGACATCCCAGTATGTTGGATATAGATCATATGATTTCTACCCACACTAACAGCTCAACTCACAATACAAGCAGAGTGCTACTATAATTGGACCTATACGAAAGCCTAGTGAAATTTTTAATTGTATGCTTATGCAAATTGCCCAAGGGACAACATGTAATTAGTTTGATGAAGAAATAAAATAACTATTTAGAAGAAAATTTTGATTTGACATGTGACTCTATTGCATTGTATAAAAATCATACATATCTTCTAAAATGAATTCAATTTAAGATGCTGATAAATTGTGAACTTACAACTTGAGTACATATGATCTATTATCATATATTATATTTAGTGCATTTTAAAAGGTATGATAAGTTTAAAGATGATGTGTTAAAGAGGTTATATAAAAAACTCAGACTCTTGTATAATATGATACATGAAAATGTACAAATACAATAAGCTATTTGAGTGGAGATTATAAAAATCTTTGATCAATTTAATTGAAATAACATACTTAAAAATGATAAACCCAAGAGTAACATATAATATGCTAGGTTTGATTGATTATATGTTTAGTTGATTGGTCGGCTCTTCAAGTTAGTGAACTTAACACAAGAAAATTGTATAGTATTCTAATTTTTAATCTATAGAATGATTAGTTCACTTAGGTTGACTTTAGAAAACACGAGGGTGTCATACAATATGGTAAAAATATTTTGTTTCATTTGAAGTAAACAAAATATGAATATCTTATGAATCAAGCTTAATTCTAAGAGTTGTGAGTGGTTAGTGACGATAAAGTCACAAGTTTTTGAGTGTTGACCTTGGTAGTCTTCTATTAGAAGGTCTAAATGATTGAATTTTTAAAAACATTGAGTCAAAATCATTATATATAAAGGATTTAAGATTTTAAGAGAACAAATACTAATAGTTAGTCTTCCTTTGTAATTCCTGAATGTCGAACCTAAGATTGGAGTGCTAAAAGATTGAAGCTTACTCTTTCAATACTTGTTCTTTTTTTTTTTTAAGAAGATTTAAAATTCATTATGTTCATCTCATTGCATCTCACATTGACCCATTATTATTTAATCAAGAAATTGCATTTTTAGCTACTTTGAGATAGCTGTTTTACTTAAATTATTATTTCTTTTTGTTTTTTTTCTTGTACAACTCTATGTTATGCAAGTGTGGCATGATTGGCCTTACCTTATGTTAGGCATGTGGGTTTGTCGATTGTGGTTGATTGTAGAAAAACATAATTATATTAGGTTTCTTCAACTTATTTTGAGCAAAGAAGTGAATTATTATTTGTGCTTAAGTTAATAAGATTGAGACAGACATATGTTTGAGTTTAACCAAATTATCTAAAAGTTATTTTAATTTACTTTGCTTCTATTTATTTTTCTTTCTTAAATTATCAAAAGCTTATAATGAAAGTTTCACATTAAAAATTTATCAAGACTTTCTAGAAAGATTTTTCAAGCTTTCTTTTATGTTGAATTAAAAATATAAAATATTTTTAAAAATAAATTCAAATATTATTTTTTTATAGTGAGAGTTTTTTCTTTATTTAGTTATTCATGGAACATTTTTTAACCACTCAAAAAATGATTTTAAGATCTTCTAATCCTTAGTTATATTAAAATATTTTATTTTTGAAATTTTAAAGATATGTTTTGTCATAAATTTCTTATAATTATTCAAAAAATATTTTGAAAAATATTTTAAAAGATATAACTCTTTTGAAAGGACATTTTTATAAAAAAAAATTGTACAAACCCTCCCTAAAAACAATGCATGTATTATATGAAATTTTCTTAATATCAAATATATCTTTTTAAATATAAATGTGCAAATCATTTATATTTTAGATATTTTAAATTGTAAATACTTATAATTTATGTAACATTGATTTTATTTATATATCATCTTTTAAATTATTATTTTTATAAAAGTCGTTTTTAAAACTCATAAATTATCACAAATATATTGCCTACTCCAACAAAATTCAACTCAAAATAGAACATAATTGACAATTTTTTAAAAAAGAAAGCTCGATAAACTTTCAGATGATGATCGAACGGTTTAAATTGGAGCAAAATCTTTTATTTTTTTTTAAGAAAAAATTGTATCGAGTACAGCAGCCGTACAATTAGCTTGCACTCGACTCCGTCGCCGCGTATTAGGATCCAACCAATTAATACATCGGTCGGAATATTTGCCCCATCACCCGCCATGGCTGCTTCTGAGAATTCCTCCAGGTTTGTGATTTCGTTTCTCTTCGCCGTTCTATTCCTCGTTTTCTGGCTGCTCTCCCTCCGTCCTTCTCCCTCAAGATTTCTTCTGCCCTCTTTCTCTTCTTCGCCATCTACTTTTTGTTTTTTCTGTAGGGATTTGGGAGAGTTCTCGAAACAAATCAACCTCGATTCTGTGAGGGATGCTCTCATCCGGCAGGAGGATTCCATCATTTTCAGTCTAATCGAGAGAGCTCAACACCCGTATAACGCCCCTGCCTATGGCAATTTGGCCTCCGGCACTTCTTTGGTTGAATTCTTTGTCAAGGAAGCAGAGGCCCTTCATGCTAAGGTGGTTTTTCTTTTCTCGTCCGTGCCTATTCTCTTTCCATCTGGAGGATCGGAGTTACGAGATTTCCTTCCAATGGGATGAAGCCTTTTGGGCGAGGATTTGAAGTGCTCTAGGTGAGGAATAGTATGCAAAGAAAAGGTCTTTTTTTGGGGGGTTCAAGGAAAAGCTTTTTGAGCTAAGCTTGGGCCCTTCATTGGTCATGTCGGGATCAGTGTGTTCCTGGTGAAAGGTCGGAGGAAGTGGATCAACTGAGGAAGGAAAGGGCTTGTGAACTCACTGAATTAATATTTGACAAGCGAGATGAACGGAAAAATTATCGTGGAAAGGGCTTTTTCATCTTTAAAATACTTGTCATCCCAAAATTAACTAGGAAGGTTGGCCATTCTCGATCTGGTATTTGATTGGATAGTAAATGTCCTTTTAGGTATTAAATGGCCTTAAGCCAACTCTCACTGAAGCCAAAGCTTTTGCTCAACATCAATATAGAAACCTCAGTTATGGGCAAGGGCACCCTTGCTGCATGGTTATCCATCATGAAGTTTGGTTCAGAGGGCATGTCAATCACACTCTTCTTCCCATCTTTGTGCTTAGAGCTTCCTATCCCTTTGTGTCGGCCTTGGCCTTCTCTTTGGTATTAGGTGGCACCTTTGCAGTCTTCATCTTATATTTGTAGCCTAGAGAGACCTCCCTTATAGGTGTCTCCCAATGATTAGGAAATGGCCTTGAAGTTAGTGTATGTGTTAAAGGATTGGGGTCAATCAAAATAACACTTCAAGCATGGTTGATCTTCTCAAGAGGGCTACCCTCTAGGCTATTATGGCGTTTATACCTTTAACTAAGGAGAAGGAAGCTTGTTCAAGAGTATCATTGCTTCATGTCCCTTGAATAAGGAAGAAGGATTGCTCAATACTATGATTTCATATATTTCTTCCAAAGGAGAAGAAAGATCTCTTGAGGTTATCACAACCTTGTATCATTTCACAAGAGAAGTGAGGTTGTTTGGGATTTTATTGATCTCAAGACAATCTTAACAAAGAATAATAACCTCTCGAGAACCTAGGATTTCTTTAGAGGTCCTATCAAGTACCATTCGAGTTTGTATGATTTTGATGCCCTTTATCAAAGGAGAATTATGGTTTTCTAGAAGCCATTGTAGTGTTGAGAACAACTTAGTGAAGAATGCTATCTCTTGAAGCACTCAAATCTTTGGATAGTTCATTTCTTGAGAACTTGAGTAGTTGTTAGTGGTTCAAGATGAAGTAAGACATATTCAAGTCATCAAAACAGGGCTAAGTATAGGATCTATCTATACCTTCATTAAAATAGGATTAAATCTTTGTGTCTATGTAAACCTGAGAATGGCTTAAGGGAGAATCACAATTTGAAAAGTAAGAAAAATTTGAATTCCTTCTCATTTTTTTGTCTAGAAAATTATAAAACACTCCATCCTTTTTGTTGGTTTCATTAGCAATTCAAGGACTGTATATAAATCTAGCTCTTTTTTCATTGAATTGAAGGAATACTCTATGATTGACAAATTGACAATCCCCCAAAGAGGAGAGTGGCCCTTGAATGTTGAAT
This sequence comes from Vanilla planifolia, assembly GCA_023846275.1. Taxonomy (NCBI): domain Eukaryota; kingdom Viridiplantae; phylum Streptophyta; class Magnoliopsida; order Asparagales; family Orchidaceae; genus Vanilla; species Vanilla planifolia. Next base: position 4,471,927 of record CM043866.1, read on the forward strand.
AATTTTAGTACGTTGTTCTTTTTCAATGGTAGAGTGGGCTCATGTATTGCTTAGGTGTAGGAGCATTTATTGTGGTCATCTCAATTAGCAGGGCATTAGCAAAAGCAATTTTTTTTATTATCCATTTTCTCTTTTAAACACTCGAACCTACTGGCCTTAGTTCTCCATGGAATTGAAGAAGAACAAATTAGCAAACAAGTCAAGCAAAGGAAGAAAAAAGGAGAGGAGATGATGATGGTTTTAGCTAGGGTAATAATGGCTACATTTATAGCTTAGGAAGACTATAGATCATAAATAGTTAGCAACTTTTCTCAAAATTCAAATTTAAGACAAAAGTTTTGTTTAAGTTATACTAGATCATAGTAGGTTAGCTAGTGATCTAGTAACTAGTTAGTTGGCAAAACCATAAAATTCAACAATCCTTTAATTCACAAAAATGAATTGCTAGAGTGTTTAGTTGAAATATCATTAGTGATTAAGGATGAGATTTATTATCGTTTCTTGAATGTCTTACAATAGTGATAGTAAGAGTTATTTCTTGTATTGTGTGGCCGACTGTACAATCTATTATACATTTTGCTATGCTTGTCTCGAGCATGGGTGTTTTCTTGATTTGGTTCACTATTCTTTGGGCATGAGTTTTTGCTCGTCTATGAATTTTTTCATATAAATCCTCTACTTATGATCTCATCCCTTTATTTTCCCTTTCACTATCCTTCTTAGTAGTGCATGATACCTCCAATATGTTCCTCATTACCCCAATGCTTGAGAAAATCTTTGTTGCACCTTTTTTCAAACTTAAATTTGCATCAACTTTTAGCATTCAAGAAGGTATTATGTCTTTATTCTAACTCTCGGGTTGCATGAGGAACTTAAGCTTGTAGATTCTAAGGTTATGTGCATGATCTTGGGTTTTGATTTTGTTCATAGCTGTTGAGGATATTTTGTTGATGAACCATAACATTTACCTCAAGTTGGGTACACATTATCTAGGCAAGTATATGGATAATCATGTTGTTTAGGATTTCAAGAGATGCATTAAGGAAATGATGGTTCTTGTTTGTTTGAAATTGAGCATGTCTTATATGGAAAGTAGAATAACCCAAAAATTCTTTAGTATTTATTTAAACAAATCGCATGTTTTAGGCAAGAAATATGTTTAGTTCAATTCAAAGATGGAAAGAAAGGATGATCTTAGATTAACTATTTTTCAGCAACCCATATCACAAACAATTTCTTTATGAAAAAATTGGTATAATTTTGATGAAATCACACGTTAATAAAAAGAAAGTCTAACAATAGACCCTTGTTAGCTGCAATTTTATGGTAGGGGTCTTTTAAATTTTTGAATTCTAGAGATAAACTTAATTTTTGTCATTAAGATTGATAATTTGCTTATAGCTGCATGGGGAGGGTTTTTTTCACCTCCAAATTGACATTTACTAACAATGATATGATATCAAATATTGGCTAATAGCATTATATATCCTCATGTTGATTGCACTAGATTTGGCATTATTTGAAACTAATTCAACCATTTTAACTAATATCAATCAGTCTTGGGGCATTGAGCTCCTTGAGGCCCTGACGATTTAGGTGGTATCTTTGGCCCAGCTGTCAATTGATGGATACCTAAAGAAAATTTGACTGTCCTAAAAATGCTGGTATCAAGTGAAAAAATGTGAACCATTTATACAAGAACACAATTTTTAATTTGAATTTTGTAAAATTAGATTAGCATGTTTCATATTGTTGTTTATTCTACTTATACTTCACACTTCGATTTTTTTTATTTTGACATTTCTTTAAAAAAAATTAAATTATGCTCGAGATTAATTTTTCATTAACACAAGTCAAGGTTGGTCTACATCCTTGATTATGTGTGTATAATGAAAATTGGTAATGTTTTGGGAGTGTAAATGTGGATGGGTGGAGGTTAAGGGATATGGGGCAAGTATGCTTATTTCAAGTGCTGGGGGAAATATGAAAATATATCACATTGTTTCAGCATTTTTTGCAACCTGGAGTGGCTCTAACATTAACTAAAAATAATGAATTTACATCAACTATTGACTATCATTATTTTTGAGCCAAAAATGCATATTGTCAATTTTGCTGGATACTTTTCTTAAGCTTTGTTAAAATAAGATGTCTTTTCTCAGGCAGGAAGGTATCATAACCCAGAGGAGGTTCCTTTTTTTCCTGAAGACTTACCTTTGTCTTTGATTCCTCCTTACATTTTTCCTCCGGTAAATGTTTTTTATTTGCTTTTCTTGCTTATAACAGCTATAATTGTGGTCATGAATTAATTCTGCAACAATAGGTGCTACATCCTGCTGCATCTTCTGTGAATATAAGCAAGAAGATTTGGGACGTTTATTTCAAAGAATTGCTTCCATTATTTACATCCAACGGTGATGATGGAAAATATGCGCCCACGCTGGCATCAGACTTAATCTGCTTGCAGGTATTCAAGTTAACATTGCCACGTGATTAACTGTAAATAAGCATTTGTATTCAAGAACTTTCTAAGCACAGGCCTTATCAAGGAGGATCCACTATGGAAAATTTGTGGCCGAGGTTAAATTCAGAGATGCTCCACAGGACTACAGCACTCACATTCATACTAAGGTTTCTTCTTTCTAGTTTTCACAATTCATCCCAATGTGCTTGTACATACCTAGATCATGGCTCATGTGCTATACATTGATACAAACAAGGCTGTCTATCAAAGGTCTTTTTGTCATGTAAATAAACAATGATCAAAATGCTATATACTTGGATGTAAATTTAGCTTTCAATCTAGATAATGATCCATACAAGAGAATCTTCGCAATTGGCTAATAATTTTCAAAAATGATTCAAAGGATCTCAAACGACATGATTGTTGTATGGAAATCATGAACATTGTGCTGTCCAATAATGAATTTTAAACAGGATGGAAGGTTGTATTCACTATCAAACAAGATTCTATGAAAATTTGGGATAATCATGAATTTAGTAATTTAATAGCTACCAAGTTTGAAAATAAAGGAATTTAATAAAAATAAAGAGCTACAAAAGGGAATTTAAAATTAGGTATTACTCTATTTCATAGATCCACTTTGGGAGGCAAACAAGCAAAAGCAATCTCTTTACTTTTGAGTGCTAAAACTCATGTTTATTACAAAATAAATTTGATTTACATTTAATGACCTTAATATTTGCAAGCTATATAGTGCAAAGAGTTTCAAAATCATCTATGGAGAAATGCTGATCACATTTTAATTTTTGCTATCATATTATTTAGTTTTGATTTGATCTAGAAAAGTTTTAGCCTTCATTGAGTATTTTGAGAGATTTTGATGGCATAAAATTATTCTTTGTGGCTATCATAAGGCTTAATTGTTTCTTATGTTGAAACCCATCAATTAGGCATTTACCAACATTGTGTCATTTTTACCTTTTATTGTACAAAGTTTAGATGATTTACGCTTAGTTATTGTGCTTAATAACTAGTTAGTTATAAGTTTATTCATGTTACAAGTGTTTATGCACAATTTTGAAGATAAACTTTTAATGTTTTTTTCAATATTCCATAAATGTGATAATCTAGAGTTGTATCTATAAAAAGTGTAAAACAAATAGGTTTTTAACATGTATAGCATAAAAAAACATGGCCAATATATATATATTAGACACCTAATTTCAAAATTTACTTGAAAAATATCTAAAACTATACAAATTACTAAAATAGAATCTAGTTTATCAAAATCTTCATTATAACCTCTCCTTTTTTCTTAGGGTAGTCATTAACTACCAACCACCCCATCTTGTTGTTCTCTTTAATTTGGTTATTAATTGTCACTTCTTAAAAGTTTCAATCTTAATACCTAGGGTGACTTTCAACTCTTAGCTACCCTACCTTCCTCTTCTCTTGTCTAATATCCCTTAGTCCTCTCTCCATATACACAATCCCCCACTCTCTCTTCTCTCTTTATGCCACTCCTTATGATATTATATTGGAGATGGGTAAGGGCAATGTATCTTATACTACTTATGAAAAGATGGTGCTTCGTGTGTAACTTCATGTTGGCATCTTGCATTCCAAAGCAGAGCTTAGAGTATGAACTTAATAATGAAAAAAAGGTGGGATTAACTTGGAAGCATATTGATGATTGACGTGTTCCCTCTTGTAATACTAATATTCTATTTCATAGCCTTGCTGAAGTTGTAGGCCATTGCCATAAGGTAATACTATTGATTTTACCAAAATGTTAATGTCTTTCTTATTAATAATGATTTGCTTAATCATTTTTGAAAATAGTTTAGTAGAGAAAAAGGAAACTCCACTGTTGATGCAATTTTTTTGCTGTGGAAGATCAATAGAGATTTTCTATGATCAAAAGAACTAGCTTTGTGGGACTATTGCAATTATCGTATGAGGTTGTGCGACAATTGGAGAGTGTAGAAGGATAACTAGGACAAGGAATTTGCATTGAAAATTCAAATGGTCTTGGGAAAACCATAGTTAGAGCTAGAAACAATCTACTGAAGTGGAAGAGCACCTATGAGAGTAAGGACAATAATATGGATGCAATATAGGCTTTAAATAGAGATTCTAATAGATGGGATTATCACGAAGGTAAATGTAACTAGTTCTAATGGATTAAAATGGACAACAATAATCTTGAAGGTCTATCTTTGTGTTCCATGAGATTATATGCTCCATGATCTTTTTTAATCTTTCGCCTCTTAAATGTAGATGTGGCATTTTTGGGGTGTAGAAAGAGTAGAGATCATAGCTAGTCATGGTGCATGCTAAGATTTCCTTTTACCATTTGATTTTGAGCTGATTGGAAATCGATTCAAAATTGGATTGTCCTCAACCCTATTCAATGGGAACATAATGATTCATAGGATCCTTGACTGTATGATCCATGTTGTAAACAAGGAGTTGCTTCTTGTCGGACGAGGGCATTAACTATCACTTCAATGGTTTATAGGAAGATCAGGAGTGGTTTGCTTGATTGTGGGCTACTAAGGTCTTGAGGAGTATACATTTAGGTGTTCATCTTGGTGATTGCATTGTTGCTTCTCTATCCAATGCATTTGAACTTAAGGGAAGCTTGAAAAGGAGTGCCACTTTGTTTTTGTAGAGGAAATGATTGAATGCCTACATCTTTCCCTCTAACCACTAGATTTCATAATGAGTGGTTCATTCTTTCTTAGTCTTGGATTCATTCTTTTCTTTTTCTTGAAATTTAGAACCCTAAGAATTTACAATGGTTTGTGCCTAATGTGCATTTTTAGGGATTGATCCTCATTCCATTACTTCCTAATCTTCATGATGATCTTTGAAGGCTTTGCTCATGATAAGGAGGTTCTTGACACAAGCTCGTGGTATTCCTTAACTAATCTTGGAGTACCTTGTCAATCATCTTTATGATGCATCATTTTGCAATAAAAATTTTCCATGTTCACAAAAGTTGTCTTCTACTCATTAAATGTTGCCATTCGAATATGATGATATCATGAGAATGTGAAGGAAGTTAAGTACTTGAAGACAATCATTGAGTCCATCAAGTCATCTATTTTTTGATTTAAGGAAAGAGTTCTTTAGGCATATCTTGTTCATTTGGGTGAAGTCGATGCAAACATGCCAATTTCCATAGTTTTTCTTCAATGAGCAATTTCATGGGAGCCAATTTGATGACTACACGGTTCAAATGCATTTTTGGCTTAGAGGAACTAACTTCAATCTTGATAGCTTCCCATTCTTCTTATCTTAAAGGCTTTTTATTTTATTGATAGTAAATTGAGGTGATGCATGATTATCTCTCACTTAACCCAAGACATATTTGTTGAGACATAAGTGAACTTATCATAATAACTTGGCAAAATTTGGAGACTGGTTGTCTTTTGTTCTTAGTTGATGTTAATAGATATGAGCACATGCTTAAAGGGTTTGTTGAGATTAAAATATAGAGATAGATTGCTCTGTTCTACTCTTATAATTTTACCTTGGTTATTAATAGCTTATAGAGTTTATTTTTAGAATGTTCAAAAAGTAATTTTAGAACCAAATTAAGTACCCTTGAATCACCATGGTACCAAAGGGTGTAAAAAAATTTAAGCATTACATGATTCTTACAAGAGATGATGTGCATTTCTATTGAGCATGGTCCTCTTGAGGATGTAGTTGCAAGAAAAATTCTCCTTCATCATGAGAAATTCTCCATTTACATCACTACCCTATATTTAATATGAGGGATTTATCTTGAGAACCCATGAGAGTGCTAGCTCAAGGGGTTAATAGGTGTCTTGTGTTCATTTTTTCTTAGTTACAGAGGAACAAGTGGGTTATACAGCTCTTGATATCCACGAGGTTTCATCAGCAATTTTCTGAACCACTCAATGGTGGATCCCTTGTACAAAGGTTTGAAAAGTAGATGCTTAATGGCGTTTGTTGGCCTTTTGAGTCATGATGGCTAGTTCAATTTCTTGAAGGTATGCCTTGGGATGTCCAGATTCAAAGAAAACAACCATCCTTAGCCACTTTATTTTTTTCAGGATATTTTCCTAGAAAATTCATATGAGAAAGGATACCTCCTAATTAAGCATATGCAAATATGCATATTTTTTCCTCTTCATTAGTCATTGGGTTAATGGCCTCGTGGTGGGATAGATTATACTGATTTGATTATGGGTGAGGAATAGGTGGTGCAATGGTGATGAGCAGAGGACTACTTGTTGAATAGTTGGATTACCACCAGTTGAGTTTTGATTGGAAGATGGAGCTTTAGATTTTAAGGACCGTTGAAGGTACAATTAGGTCCATACTAGGAAGTCTCAAAAATAGAAAGGCACAATATTGGTCAATGAATATGCTGAGCATGACCTCAAAAAACTCCATTTGGTGCTGTCAATCTCTTCCGGGGGTTTAATTTGGCCATGAAAGGCGAGTCATCCAGCTTGCTTCTCTCTTTTTTTTTTTTTTTTTTTTTTTTTTTTTTCCCTCCTTTCTTGGTCATATTTGCTTTGCAATCATCTTGTTATAGACAACACCAGGAAAATGTTGATGAAACATTTGGTTTGTATGAAAATCAATTGGGATTTACCTTGAGGTTACCAAATAATTGAAGGTGATAGACCGACGGTTAAGACATGGAGTTTATGTGGAAATGTCATAAGATCAAGGGAAAACCATGTGCATACATAGAAACAATACGCTTCAGGGAAGAAGCATCCACAAAGAGTGTAAGAATAGTGTTCAATAGCGCCTTCCAAATGAGGTCCTCATAGGATAGGAAGCTTGTTTGGTTCTAATGTGGCTAGATGTTGGCTTTGTTCTGATGTAGCTAGAAGGTGGCAAGGCTTTAGTGAACTGAGAGAGGCACGGAAAATGAGCTCTAAGTAAGCTTAAAAGATGTCAAAGACCCCCTAGGTTACTCAAATTTGTTGCATGGCTTTTAGATTTAGATGGGCAAGCATTGAAAATTGGGTGTCTAATTAATCTGTATGGATGTAACATAAGATCTTTAATGTTATTTTTTTTCATATTAAAATGATAAGAACTAGCATCGTTGGAAGTAAAGAGTCCTTGAGCTTCTTCTACCATTCAGTTCATATGAACTACTTCAGCTCAGGCAACAGATCTAGACTATAATTCATTGCTCCATTAAATTCAGGACAAGGATGCATTGATGAAAATGCTCACATTTGAATGCGTAGAAGAGATGGTTAAGAAGAGGGTTGAAAAGAAGGCCAAGGTGTTTGGACAGCAGGTTACAATCGAGGACAAATGTGGCGAAGTTGATTACAAAGTAGATCCTTCTGTTGTTTCTCACATGTATGGGGAGTGGATTATGCCTTTGACAAAACTTGTTGAGGTAGAATATCTACTTCGTCGACTAGATTAAGCGATGACATGATGTCTGTCTGTATCGATCGAATTGTATGATCTGTAGTCTAAATTTGCTATTATGGATTGCTGGGTCTTATCTTATATTGACATTTGATGTTTGTTTATGCTGATGTTCAGCTTGTGTGGTTCATGTGTTCTTTTGAATTTAGTAACTTAGAACAGGCAAATAAAACCAGGATTGGATCAAGTTCTATGTTACTGTTAAGTTATCAAAAAAAATGTGATAAAAAATTGGTATTCATGAGTGTTATTATAAATTAATCTGATTAATAAAAAAAATATATTTAAAGTATTATTGAAAAGTATGTTTGATGCATCTATTGTTGATGATTGTATAATAAAATTGTTAATATTTTGTGATAATTAAATTAGCTTTTGATATATTTAGTTTAAAAAGAAAAAATTATTGTTATTTCAAAATAATAAAATTATTTTTTGCTCTAATATTTTTATAAATAAAGCGTGTTTCAAAATATAATGAGTAAAATATTTAATTGTATTTGCAAAAACATTTTAAAGACGGATTCCGTAGAGCTTGACAACCTAGGTCCATTGGTTACGTGTTATTCTTGTCTGAATTTTCAAGCCCAATATGGAATTCTTGAGTGCCTTACCCTTGAAATATTAGCATATAAAGGAATTGATTGGAGGCACAAATTGCTTTAAAAATATCTTGCAAAACTGACCTAACAAACTCTGCTTAATAAATGTTTTTAAGCAAATTTTTTTGAAGCCAATAAATGATTTCAACACAGATAAATGGATAGAGGGATGAGTAACGAACATGATGATACAGGTAGTTTGACTTGTAATCTAAAAATAGTGTGGTAATGCATAAAACTCATGACAAGGGCAAAAAGCTGATGATTGTTAAGGCAAAAAGGTCTTTGTTGTATGTTGAGTACCTCGCCACAAAAAATTCTTCTTCTTCTTCTTCTTCTTCTTCTTCTTCTTCTTCGTCTTCTTTTTCATCTTCGTCTTCTTTGTCTTCGTCTTGGTCGTCTTCTTTTTCTTCTTCTTCTTCTTCTTCTCCATCTTCATCTTCGTCTTTGTCTTCTTCTTCTTCATCTTCGTCTTCGTCTTCGTCGTCCTCTTCCTCTTCATCTTTGTCGTCCTCCTCTTCGTCTTTGTCTTCGTCTTCCTCTTCGTCTTCATCTTCGTCTTGCTCTTCGTCTTCCTTTTCCTCTTCCTCTTCCTCTTCTTCTTCCTCTTCTTCTTCTTCTTCTTCTTTCAAAAACTCAGACGAATTACATGTGATACCATTATACTGTTAACTCGTATAATAACCTCTGCCATCTTCTACAATAAGTCTTTCGAGACATTATAAGAAAGGAGAAACCTCTGAACCCATAGAAGCTTGACCAAGTTTTCATCTTCCAATACAAGATCCAGTCAAAGGTAGTACCTTACGACTTCTTGAACAGAAAAAATCTATTCCCCCACCTTAATGGATTTAAAGAAAAAGGCTCAATTACATATTTATCTTTCGATTACCATATATCTTTCCAATTTTGAGGATGTAACTATTCATGCCTTAGTAGATACAGGTGCTAAGGCTAGTTTACTTCAGCAAGTGTTTATCCTTAAACATTTTTGGTTACTTTTGGAAACCAAAACCTCCCTCACCGATTTTATGGGTGGACAAGTACCAGTCACTCATAAGGTTGCAAACCTTTCGATTTCACTTCCTGACATTCATAATCATAATACTACCTATCAATTTAATTTTGCTTTACTACCCTTAGCCTTCAATATCGATTATCTCATTGGCTTAAATAACCTCCACCATTTCGCTCCCTTCAACACTCATTTCTTTACTTTTGACGGCCATTCCGTTCCCCGTATCCATTTTCCTGCCCATATTGCTCCTTGTTATAAGACCACATATATAATTAGCAGTTGACATTTTAGAATTATCTTTTAAACTGTTAATTATTAGTTCTTGTAGAAATAATATAATTATATTATTTCTTTATATTATAGAAAACCATTAATTATATTATTTTAAAATATATTTTAATTATATTATTTCTAAGGAAGAAGGCTTAGAAATAGCCTTGTTCCCCAATTGAGAAGGCATCGAAGAAAAACCCTCTCCTCATTTCACTCTACTCTCTCTACTCTCTCCCTTTGTTCCTAGTCTACGAGTGTGTTTGTAAAAAAGGTTGTAATAAGAAGTGTGCATGCAGAAAGTTAGTATCAGAGCTTAGGTGCTCTTCTCTGTAAGTATATGTTTAAGTATGTGTGCTTCTTTTATGAATAACTAAATCTTTTTCTTTGTGTCTTAATAATATCTTTTGTTTGTGCAATGGATTAGTTTCTTGAATTACTTGTAATTTTTGTATTTTCTTTACGCTTTGATGTAGGAAACGAATCAAAGTTGTACTCTTTTTGTATGAAACAATCTATTAGGGATGGTGGTCTAGAAAGATTCCCTAACTTCCCTCAGAAAACCACGAAAAACCTTAGGGGTTTAAGAAGGATAGATGTAGGCGTACAAACAAGGGTCAAAACAGAAAATACAAAATGATAGAGAAGTAATTCAAAAATCTAAATCCTTTATACAAACTTAGCTATTATTATGACACAAAGACCTAAAAACATGAAAGAAATCTTCGTGCCAAATGACACCTATCAATGTCAAGTTTCTAATACTCAGGATCATGAACATATAATTCATTTACCTAACTCAGTAGGACAAGGTCTTGCCATGGCAGGTATTTTGAATTTTATCGTAGAACAATTAAAAAAAATTAAAGATAAAATTCAAAAACTAAAAAATAATCATAAACGACTTACTCCTTCAACGTTTCAGTATATTGGAACAAAATTAACCAAACACTCAAATGGTTAAACTACAATCTAAAGATTTTATTATGAATTTACAAAAATAGGATAAAGTAGTATATTTGAAGTTTCTAGAACTTCCAAAAGAAAGAACTTATTGAAAAAGTTACCAGTGACAATATTTATACATCTTATGAACAAAATCAACAATTAATAGACTTTTATAGATCAAGAATTGATTATATAATCAACATGGAAAGAGGAGAAAGTAGTACACTTTATCTTCTTGGTCCTCCAGGATATATACCACAATCCCCTCCACATCAACCTCCACTTCCACATATTCCTACTTTTGAAATTAGTATGAAAGAATCACAAGGTGATAATATAGAACAAAAAGTTCATTCCACACCTTCTTATTCTACCATGATAAATTGTGATAAATGCTCCGATTGGCGTATATACCATATAAATAAAAATCGTAATCTTGAAGATAAATGAGACTCCTCTACATGAGATTTAACACTAAACATAGATCATATTCCCTAAAAAGAATAAAGGATTATTGTGAAGAATGGACCCAAAAAATAAAAGGAACCATATTTATGCTTCCTCTTACGATGACTATAGCAAAATATATAAAGTTTGCTACTTCTTATTGGGAAGGAAATGCTTTAGCCTGATTAACAAATTTTGAAAAAAATAATGCACAAGAATGTCAAAATATTTTACAACAACAAGCTAACAAACAACAATTAAAATGTTAATTTCACTCTTAATAACTGATTTTATCAGATCAGAATGGAATGAAAATCAAAATTATGAAGAAAAACTTCATAAAATGAAACTATGTGACATATGTATGTTAGACGAATTCGTCTCTACATACAGGTTATATCTACCATTTAGATAAAACTCTTCAACAAAAATTTTGGATTCAAGGGTTTTTTTCTAAAATATCCTTTCCTTGAAATAACATAATTTCTACAAAACAAAAATGAATTATTAACATCTCAAGATACAATGAGATCACATAACATTGGCATGCTCAGAAGAGCTTGTGCAAAAGCTATGAAAAAAACTTGTGAAAATACATCTGCTCAGAAAGAAATGAGCAGAAATTTAAAATCCTCTTGAATGGGCTGTAATTGTTGCTCCAAGTTCTTAGAAGATTTAATTATCTTTATGGTTGTCCTCCTGTCTATGACTGGCGACCTTTTTACTCTAAATCATATCCTACAAAAACAAAAAGACATCATAAATATAAAATCACTAAACGAAGATGGAAACCTGAGTTCAAACTAGATAAAAAATTTGAGAAAAAGAAATTTATTAAAAAATATAATAAAAAAAGGATAAAATACTGTAGATGTTTTAAATGTAACAAAGAAGGACATTACGTAAAAGAATATCCAGTTAGTGCATAGAAAGTTGGTATCATAGCCTAACTGCTCTTCTCTGTAAGTATATGTTTAAGTATGTGTGCTTCTTTTATGAATAACTAAATCTTTTTCTTTGTGTCTTAATAATATCTTCGTTTGTGTAATGGGTTAGTTTCTTGAATTACTTCTAGTCTTTGTATTTTCTTTATGCTTTGATGTAGGAAACGAATCAAAGTTGTGCTCTTTTTGTATTAAGTAATCTATTAGGGATGGTGGTCTAAAAAGATTCACTAACTTCTCCTAGAAAACCATGGGAAACCTTAGGGGTTTAGGAAGGATAGATGTAGTCGTACAAACAAGGGTCAAAACAGAAAATACAAAATGATAGAGAAGTAATTAAAAAATCTAAATCCTTTACACGAACTTAGTTATTATTATGACACAAAGACCTAAAAACATGAAAGAAATCTTAGTGCTAAATGACACCTATCAATGTCAAGTTTCTAATACTCAGGATTATGAACATATAATTCATTTACCTACCTCAGTAGGACAAGATCCTGTCATGACAGGTATTTTGAATTTTATCGTAGATCAATTAAAAGAAATTAAAGATAAAATTCAAAAACTCGAAAATAATCATAAACAACCTACTCCTTCAATATTTCAGTATATTGGAACAAAATTAACCAAACACTAAAATGGTTAAACTACAATCTAAAGATTTTATTATGGATTTACAAAAATAGGGTAAAGCAGTATATTTGAAGTTCCTAGAACTTCAAAAGAAAGAACTTACTGGAGAAGTTACCAATGATAATATTTATACATATTATGAACAAAATCAACAATTAATAGACTTTTATAGATCAAGAACGGATTATAAAATCAATATGAAAAGAAGAGAAAGTAGTACATTTTATCTTCCGGGTCCTCCAAGATATATACCACAATCCTCTCCACATCAACCTCCACTTTCACATATTCCCACTCTTGAAA